>JAANYP010006207.1:0-16591 GCA_020465985.1 Centrapalus pauciflorus | reverse complement strand
TATTTTTTGTATATTTTATATCAGTTGCATACCAAGTGTTTGATAAAAATGTCTATATGAAATCTTCTTTTTTTTGTTTCAATGTGTTTTTGATATATTTTATCATGTAATCTATGTATAATATATGATATTTTACATTTTACACGACATTCTACATAGATTGCATGATATTCTACGCAGATTGCATGACATTCTACGTAGATTGAATGTCATTCTACGTAGATTGCATTCCATTCTACATAGATTGCATGACATTCTACGTATATTGTACATAAAATATGTTCGTCGATACTCTACATAGAATATGACATATTCATTTTCAATGTTTTATAATGAAGATTATTTGTAAAATATTAGATATATATGAATGTAATAGTTATTAGATGTTTTACATGATAATCTACATAGAATATATGATACAAGACTACTTGTAAAAAATCACACATAATCTATGTTTAATGTTATGTTTCTTATATATTTCATATATTTTTTGTTTCTTATACATTTCTATATCTTTTTATGTAAATGTACATTAACATTCAATGTGTTTTTGGTATATTTTATCATGTAATCTATGTAGAATATATGATACTTGACATTCTACATGACATTCTACGTAGATTGCATGTCATTCTACGTAGATTGAATGTCATTCTACGTAGATTGAATGTCATTCTACGTAGATTGCGTGACATTCTATGTAGAGTATCGACGAACATATTCTATGTACAATCTACGTACATTGGACAGATTCATTTTCCATATTTTATAATTAAAATTATTTGTAAGATATTATATTTATAATGAATGTAATAGTTATTAGATGTTTTACATGATAATCTATGTTGATTACATGACAATCTACGTAGATTACATCATAATCTATATAGAATATAATACAATACTACTTGTAAAAAATCACACATAATCTATGTAAAATGTTATGTTTCTTATATATTTAATATACTTTTATGTTTCTTATACATTTCTATATCTTTTTATGTAGATTAACATTACTATTCAATGTGTTTTTGGTATATTTTATCATGTAATAATCTACGTAGAATATATGATAATTGACATTCTACACGACATTCTACGTAGATTGCATGCCATTCTACGTATATTGCATACCATTCTACGTAGATTGCATGTCATTCTACGTAGATTGAATGTCATTCTACGTAGATTGAATGTCATTCTACGTAGAATGCATGACATTCTACGTAGATTGTACATATAATATGTTCGTCGATACTCTACATAGAATATGACAGATTTATTTTTCATGTTTTATAATGAAGATTATTTGTAAGATATTAGATTTATAATGATTGTAATAGTTATTGGATGTTTTACATGATAATCTACGTAGATTACATGATAATCTACGTAGATTAAATGATAATCTAAATAGAATATAATACAAGACTACTTGTAAAAAATTACACATAATCTATGTAGAATGTTATGTTTCTTATATATTTCATATATTTTTATGTTTTTTATACATTTCTATATCTTTTTATGTAGATTAACGTTACTATTCAATGTCTTTTTAGTATATTTTATATCAGTTGCATACCAAGTGTTTGATAAAATGTCTAAATGAAATTTTTTTTGTTTCAATATGTTTTTGATATATTTTATCAGATAATATACGTAGAATATATGATATTTAACATTCTACACGATATTCTACGTAGATTGCATGTCATTCTACGTAGAATGCATGACATTCTACGTAGATTGTACATTGAATATGTTCTTTAACATATTCTATATAGAAAAAAAATATTTTATATAGACATATAATATTTCTATATAAACTACGTTATTTTTTTAGTAATTAAATAATTTTCTATGTAGAAAAAATAAATTTTTTTATAAAAAACACTTTTTTATTTTAAAAATCAATTATAATGAAAGAAAAAAAAAGATGAAAATGAAAAAAAGTAAGAGAGAGAAAGAGAAAAAGCAGATTTTTTTCTTCCAAAAATATCCTTTTCACACCTTTTCAAGATTCCCCACTATCAAAGTTCAAAATAATTACAACATTGCCATCCAATATATCAACCATTGATTATCATTAATCCAAAGGCCATAAAAGGTTCTTAGGTTCTCACATTTTTTTATGGTTCTTAGAAGAACCCATATATATATATATAATACTTTCATGCATGTGTATAGATCCCACCTTCCTCAACCAGCTATCCTGGGACCCATATATTTGTATGCATTAGTGCCCAATGTACTCAACATTATTATGTACTCACTAGATCTCATTTCGTACACACACCCACATGCATGAAAGTATTATATATATATATATATATATATATATATATATATATATATATATATATATATATATATATATATATATATATAGGGGTGGGTTCTATGGAGAACCTTATGCATCGAAGAACTTTGGAGAACCACAATGCATCGCTAGAAAAACTGAAATGCATCACGTAGAAATCGATGCATCACGCTGGAATTTGATGCATCACGTGGAAATAATGTAAAAATGGATGCATCACGCGGGGATTTGATGCATCATGTGGAAATAATGATGCATTACGGGGGAATTGTGATGCATCTGTGGTGGTGCATGGAGGTTCCTCAAGGTTCTTCGATGCATGGAGGTTCTCCATTGAACCCACCTATATATATATATATATATATATATATATATATATATATATATATATATATATATATATATATATATATATATATGGTTCGAAAGAGTACCACCCCTTATGCAGCGCACCAGAAGGTACCACCTTTAAAAAACCTTTTTAAATTTTTTTTTCATAAACATATTTTAATTAACATTATGAAGATCATATGTAAATTTCACATACATTCACATCTCCTAGCTCCTAAAAAATGATGTGAACACACACTTACATAATTTTGAAGACATGTGAACGTGCATTTATGTGATGCGTGTTTTCATGCACTTAGAGTGTTCGGATTTGCGTGAAATTTACATATGATCTATGTAATGTTAATTAAAACATGTTCATGAAAAAAATTTCAAAAAAATTACTTTTAAGAGTGATACATTTCGGTGCGCTGAATAATGGGTAGTACTCACTTGAACCTAATATATATATATATATATATATATATATATATATATATATATATATATATATATATATATATATATATATATAAAGCAAAATGTTTTTCGCCAAATGACATCATCTCATTTTAACAAAATCTCATTTTTCCGCCTAATTTGCTTAATTTAGTTTTTCATTTATACAAGTTAATTAATTGAACGAAAAATACAATTATGACTTTTTTTCTATTTTATTCATTGTAACCATAATTATGGTAATTCATAATTTGTTTTAAGGTATCGTAAACTTAAATAACACTAATTATGTTATTGTTAACATTGTTTATAATTCATATCATTATATTTCAATATTTTATTTTTAATGTATACTTAATTAAATATTTAAATATATTATTCAGAAATCTTTTTTCCTTTCAAATTTTCTTATAAACTCTTATTTTTAATATACTATTAATTTTTTCTTTTTATAACTAATATATTTTTTATATATAATATCTATGTAATATTTGAGTTTACAAACATAATAGCAATCAATGAGTAAATAATATGTCACGTGTCATGCTTTCATTTGATTTGTCATGTGTCGCACTCTTCTTTTGTCATTTCATTTACTAAATTTAATTTATATTTTAAAACAAATCAATTATGTTCAAAACTGATCTTAATAATTAATTAATTAAAATTAAATAATTTCTATTATTCTTAAAATAATAAAATTATTATATTATACGTAGTTATAAATATTTGGTTTTTAAATTAACCCATGTAATACATAGGTGATAATCTAGTATTTACTAACCTAATTGATATACAAAAGTTAAAAAATTTAACTTTATCAACTACCTAATTTAATCCAATTAATATAAGTCAACCTACTTAAATGACTTTAAATGCTTTTTATTGAACTTTTAATTTTAAATAAAATGTTTTATTTTGAATTAGTTTGTAAAAATAAGTTAGAAAACATACGCACTGTATTTTGAATTATCATAAAAATTATTATCTTCAAATTTTATTTTTCACTTTCCTACATCAAAAAACACATACATTGTTTATTGTTTTCTTTATTATTTTAGAGTAAAGGACATTTTTGGTCCTTGTGGTTTGACGGTTTACCCGGATTCAGTCCCTTAACCATAATAAGGTCAAATTTCATCCCTATTTTGCTAATTTTGTGCCCTTTTAGTCCCTCGTCCGTTAAACTTAACGACACAACCGTTAAATTTGTAAGAATGACATTTTTACTGTAACAACCTAACTTTTAGTCAGTCATGTAATGCTTAAGTTTTGAGTTAATAATATAATTTTATTATATTATATTATTTATGTTGCAATTATTAAATAAAATATGAAAATGGATTAAGTAAATATAATTTTAAATTATATTTATGATATAATTAAGTAAAATAAAAGAGATATAAAATACAAAACTTTAAGTGGATTAAGATTACAAATGTGATCAAATGGAGATATAAAAGCCGAATTAATGATCACTAAAGATCATTAACTCAAATTTCACTCTCTCTCTAATCTCTCTCTAAGCTCACGGAAATTCCAACAAAATCATCTAGAAAGTTCATAAAATTTGCAATAAATTTGGGAAGCAATCAAAGAAGAAGTTACAACAATCCTTCAACAACAAGAATCTACAAGAATTAAAGGTAATTATTTTGATAAAACTTGAAATTTATGTGTTTTGGTTCGGTTTTGGTAAAAACCGAAACCAAAGAATTAAAAAGGAGAAATTTTAGGTTGCATGTATAAGAATTTTGTAGATTATGATGAATTTAAGTTAATAGATGTTAAAGAAATAAAATTTTATAGTTAGATCATTCAAAATAAATTAAAAATCGGAAATTTTGTTAATATATGTGTTCTTGAGAAAATTATGAGTTCTTGGATGATCTTGATTAAATTAAGATGTTTTTGATCAAAGAAATTATATAAAAACATTCAAATAATGTTAATACAACCTTATATAACATTGCATGTTAATAAAAATGATTTTTAGTAATTTTTATGAAAAATCCGTATGAACAATATGATGAACACCAAGAACAATTTCTGGGAAAAATGCTAAGTATGGATCCGAATTCGGGTAGGACCGAATTCGGATGTTGTCCATTTCGGACCTATGATTCGGTTCGGATGATGGGTCCAATTCGGATGCTTTACAAATTCGGATATCACTATTTCGGGTTTTAATGATCCGAAATTCGGTGCTTATATTGAAAATGATACTGATTTCGGAACCAATGCTAATTCGGATGTACCAAGTCCGAATTCGGTAGCCAATTCGGTCCCCAATTCGGATGTGTCCGGATCCGGACGATCCGAATCCGGATCCCAATCCGGGCTAATCCGAAATTAATGGTCCGAAATGCAATTATTATATTTTAATATTTTAGTTAAAATAAATGTCCATATAAATATATATAAATTGTTATATATATATATTTAGAGAACTATTGGCAAATTTAAAGGAATAAAGAATATGATCGAACAAAATATTGATGAACTGAAAGTTATCAGAATCAGATAGAATTAAAGACTTTAATGACCAAAAGATGATGAAATTCCATGATAATGATGATGATATTGATATGGGATTTATATGATATAATTCTGGACAGGTTCAGTGAAATTCTGAACATAAAGACAAAGATTTTTAAAAGACTTAAAAGCGGGTCAGAGAATTGATTGACAGATTGCAGATTGACAAAATCCTGAGATAACTCAGGTGGCAGATTCATATATCTGTTTGACCAAGACCCAGACCAGTGAGTTATAGATATTCAGATTGAACATGCATAGATCCGGTTGAGATATATTGTTGCTGATAGATTTATTGATATTCACTTTATCAGCTGGAATGAGACCTGTGCACACCATGGATGGGTGTTGCCCAGTGGATCATGATAGCTATTTGATTATCTTTTCATATTGCATTTAATATTGCTTCAGACTTTGCTTTATGATTCATTGCTATCATGACTTCTAAGACATACGCTTACATCATTGATCAGACATTTGATAGATTGATTCAGCTTGACTAGCCCTTATGGTCTATTGTTCTAGACCCGGCTGTTTCACCAGTTCTTATGAACTTGGTAACGACCTCCGATGTTCCGCCATATTGACTTACTGGTAGCTAGCCCAGTATGTGGCTGATCCTCACGATATAAGCGTGAGTGTGGCTTGAACATCATCCGAGCTTATGATACTATATCTCAATCATGAGGGCTGTAGCGGCAGCCAAGACATATCACGCTTAGATTTATGACTCCGCTTGACACGCATGTTAATATTGAAAATCTATAAACTCACTAAGCTTTGCTTACAGATGTTGCTTTAAAATTTTTACAGGAAAAGCCAAAGGAAAATCACCTGCAGGACCTAGTGCTTAGGTCATCAAGAAATCCAAGTTTTGAAGCTTTCTTAGACCACTACTCAACAATTATCTGGTACTGATTGGAAGACATCAAATGTGGTGGTTCTGGGTAGACTTGATGTAATGTTTGATGTGATGATTAGATTAGATGTTACCCTTTTTATAACTTTAATTTGAAAATCTGTAATTTGTAATGAACTTAATCCTAAAATGTTTGTACTTGTAATTTAATATTCCGCAATTAATTACCTTATCTTAGTATGGTTGATATCGTATTGCATGATATGGGACCTAGACTCTGAGGACTGACCCGGAAGGGGAGGTCTTAACAGGATGGTATCAGAGCCCATAGTTTGAGTGAATCAAGTATTACGTGAGTATACTTGATCTCAAACTGAAGCAATACATATGTATCAATCATTTAGGTGGATTGAACTGAGATAGGATGTACAGACTGTTAGGATGGGAAAAAGGGTACATAGATCTAAGTCTATAAACTGATAGTTAATTGATTTTAATTTTCAGTAGAAGATGTCGGGATCAGGATCAGGTGATATTCCCAACAATATGACCCAACAACAAATGTTTGAAATGATGCAACAATTTCTAGCCCAACACTCAGAACAACAAAACAAAATGATGCAAGAACAGTTTCGTGCCAGAGATGAGGCCGAAGCTAAAAGACGTGAAGAAAAGAAAAATAAGAGAAAAGAAAAGCAAGTCCAGACCAATGAATCTGATTCTGATAATTCAAATCCAGAAACCCAAATAGCTCAGCCAAAAGGTTGCAAATTCAAAGATTTTAAAGCGAGCGGTGCCCTGAACTTCGAGGGTACTGTGGATCCGATTCAGGCGATGGATTGGATCAGTCATACGGAAGAAATTTTTAGAATCTCTGACTGTTTAGATTCTAAGAAAGTGAGCTACGCGTCTGCGTTGTTTGTTGGAGCTGCTCGTGCCTGGTGGAAAACCCAGCGAAGTATCTATGGTGAGGAGGTGATTCAGACTTTAGAATGGGAGCAGTTTCTTGAAATGTTCAATGCAAAGTACTGCCCGGTCGATCAGCGAGATAAAATGGAAGTACAACTGATGCAGCTGACTCAGGGAACGAAGACAGTCGACGAATACGAGCACGAATTTTCGAGATTATGTGGCTACTCTTCTTACCAAGTGGCAACAGAGGAAAGGAAAATGAATAGGTTCCGAGTAGGACTTAATCCCAGATATCGACATCCCATGAGTGCTATCAAATATAAGAGCTATCTGGAAATGGTAGAAGCAGCGAGACAGATTGAGCGAGGATACTTAGAGTACGGTGATCAGTTATACACTCCGTCTACTAACCCGATGAATCCGTCTCCTCCAAAGAAACAGCGATTTGGCAGATTCTTTAGGCCAAATAAGTCTCAGTCACAATCTCAGCAATCCCATCAGCATAGTTCACAACAGAAAGCACAAGTTTACTCTCTCACGAACGAACCACGATTCTGCAAGCGATGCAGAAAGTCACACATGGGGTTGTGCAATCCAGAAGACGTTACTTGCTTTGCGTGCAATATGATCGGTCATAGTAGTGAAGAATGCCCACAGCAGGGACGTGGATGTGCGAAATGCGGTAAGAGAGGGCACTTCATGTATCAGTGTCGTAGCGGACCACGTTATCAACCACAGTCATCAGCTGGAGGGTCGACAGTTAAAAGTTCTGCTGCAACACCAACTGCAAGGACACGTGCGTTCCAAATAACGGCTGAAGAGGCGAGAGAAACACCTGACGTAGTCACCGGTACGTTTCTGTTAAATACGATACCTGCTCGTGTATTATTTGATTCTGGCGCTAGTCGTTCCTTCATATCGACTTCTTTTGCAACAAGATTACTTAAATCCCCATCGAAGCTTCCTGTTATACTTGACATTGAGACAGCCAGTAACAGCTATGTTATGGCTGATTCTGTTTATCGAAACTGCACTCTGCTCGTAAATAACATCGTATTCAACCTCGATCTTATCTCGATTCCATTAAAAGAATTTGACGTCATCATCGGCATGGATTGGCTAATGAATAACGAGGCTACAATTATCTGCAACCGACGAATCATCAGAATCAAATCTTCAGACGGCCGAGTACTTGAGATCAAGGGCGAGAAGCGGAAAGGTGCGCATTGCTTTATATCTGTAGAAAAGGCTCACAAATACTTGTCTAAAGGTCACGACTCTTACCTTTGCTATGTTTCATCTGAATCTATCTCTGAAGCTCAAAAGAAATCATTGTCTGATATTCCTATCGTCTGTGAGTTCCCAGACGTATTTCCTGATGACATTTCCGGAGTGCCACCGGACTGACAAGTCGAATTCAGTATTGACTTGGTTCCTGGTGCGGCTCCTATTGCAAAAGCTCCATACAGACTTGCACCTGCAGAAATGCAGGAAATGTCAAAGCAACTGCAAGAGCTGTTAGAGAAGGGGTTTATCCGACCAAGTTCTTCTCCGTGGGGTGCACCAGTCTTATTTGTCAAAAAGAAAGATGGAACTTTTCGTATGTGCATCGACTACCGCGAGTTGAACAAGGTTACAATAAAGAATAAGTATCCTCTGCCCAGAATCGATGATCTGTTTGATCAGTTACAAGGAGCCAGTTACTTTTCGAAAATAGATCTCCGTTCTGGGTATCATCAGTTAAAAGTCAGAGATGAGGATATTCCGAAGACAGCCTTCCGTACAAGATACGGTCATTACGAATTTCTCGTAATGCCTTTCGGACTGACAAATGCACCAGCGGCATTCATGGATCTCATGAATCGCGTGTGCAGACCAATGTTGGATAAATCAGTTATCGTATTCATAGACGATATTCTGATTTACTCCAAAACGGAGGCTGATCATTCCGTCCATCTGCGACAGTTGCTAGAGTTGTTAAGAAAAGAAAGACTCTACGCAAAGTTTTCTAAGTGCGAATTCTGGCTCAGACAGGTATAATCTCTATTATATATGTCTTGAGCTGTTTCCTTAACTATTCTATGATTCACATCAGAACTTGAATTTTTATTTTGATTCTTATAGATTCAGTTCCTTGGCCATGTTGTTTCTGGCGAAGGAATATCCGTTGATCCGTCTAAAGTCGAGGCTGTTCAGAAGTGGCAAACACCTCGCAATGCCTCCGAGATAAGAAGTTTCCTTGGATTGGCCGGTTATTATCGGCGATTCATAAAGGACTTCTCAAAAATTGCTGTACCGCTTACAATGTTAACACGAAAGAATACTCCTTTCGTTTGGACCGATAAACAGCAAGAGGCATTCGATATTCTGAAGCAAAAGTTGATTCAAGCGCCGATCCTAGCCTTGCCAGAAGGTAATGATGATTTCGTCGTCTATAGCGACGCCTCTGGTACTGGCTTAGGATGTGTTCTGATGCAAAGGGGAAAAGTAATTGCCTATGCTTCAAGGCAATTAAAAGACTATGAGAAAAGTGCACCAACTCATGATCTTGAGTTGGCTGCTGTTACCTTTGCACTGAAAATCTGGCGTCACTATCTATATGGGACTCGGTGTCAGCTCTACACCGATCATAAGAGTCTCAAATACCTTTTCACTCAAAAAGATCTGAACATGAAACAGCGTCGATCCTTGGAGCTTATTAAGGATTATGATTGCGAGATCTTATATCATCCCGGCAAAGCAAATGTTGTCGCGGATGCGTTGAGTAGAAAAGTATATCCAGAAAAGTGCTGTTATGCCCTAACTCCAGTTATATTCTCTTCTGATCTTATTGAAGATATTCGAGTTGCTCAAACTGAGGCACTGAAAGAAGAGAATATTGATTCTGAAAATCTTAAAGGGCAGTTACAATTTCTAACCCTGAACCATTTGGGACTTCACTGTTTCAAAGGAAACCGAATCTGGGTTCCTAAATATGGTTCTATTCGTAGCACTCTTCTATCCGAAGCTCATCAGTCCAAGTTATCTATTCATCCTGGCAGCTCAAAGATGTATTTTGATCTGAAAGCTGATTACTGGTGGCCAGGAATGAAGAAAGACATCGGAAAATGTGTTGAAAGCTGCAAAGTATGTCAGATGGTTAAGGCAGAACACCAGAAACCCTTCGGGGATATGAAACCACTGCCAGTTCCTGAATGGAAGTGGGAGCATATAACAATGGACTTCATTACGAAGCTGCCAAAGACCAAAAGACAACACGACTCTATCTGGGTAGTCGTTGATCGTTTAACGAAATCAGCACATTTCATTCCAATGAAAGAAACGTATTCACTCGATAGATTGGCACAGCTGTACATCACTGAAATAATTTCTCGTCACGGTGTGCCAAAGTCTATCGTTTCTGATCGTGATAGTCGTTTCACATCCAGATTCTGGCAAGCATTACAAGACGGGATGGGTACTCGGATTTCTATGAGTACTGCTTATCATCCAAGTGCAGATGGCCAGAGTGAGCGTACTATTCTAACTCTCGAAGATATGCTTCGTGCCTGTGTTCTTGATCTAGGTGGTAACTGGGATGACCACTTGCCGTTGGTCGAATTTTCATACAATAACAGTTATCATTCTACGATTAAGATGGCTCCTTTTGAGGCTTTGTACGGTCGAAAGTGCAGAACTCCTACCTGTTGGCGCGAAACAGGTGAATCGCCAATAGCAGGACCTGCCCTTCTACAGTTGACTCACGAGAAGATTCAACTCGTTAGAAGAAACATACTTGAAGCTCAAAGCAGGCAGAAGTCATATTATGACAATCGGCATAGATCAATCAGTTTTGCAGTTAACGATTGGGTGATGCTGAAAGTATCCCCAATGAAGAATGTGGTGCGGTTCATTAAAAGAAACAAGCTAGCTCCAAGATTTATTGGTCCGTTCAAGATTGTGGAAAAGATTGGAAATCAATCTTATCGTCTTGATCTACCAGCGGACTTAGCTGGAATACACCCTGTATTCCATGTTAGTCATTTGAGAAAAAGCCTAGCTGACGAAAGAGAAGTACAGATACCACACGTTAACCTACAGATAGATGAGAAGCTTCGCGTGGTTGAAGAGCCAGAACGTATTCTGGACTCAAAGACTAAGAAGCTTAGAAATAAAGAAATACAGATGGTGCTCGTCCAGTGGAAACACCACAAAGGTTCGTATCAGTCTTGGGAATCGAGAGATGTCATGAAAGCTACTTATCCCAGTCTGTTCGAATCTAGCTAACTTCGGGGACGAAGTTTGTGCGTGGTGGAGCCCATTCTGTAACAATCTAACTTTTAGTCAGTCATGTAATGCTTAAGTTTTGAGTTAATAATATAATTTTATTATATTATATTATTTATGTTGCAATTATTAAATAAAATATGAAAATGGATTAAGTAAATATAATTTTAAATTATATTTATGATATAATTAAGTAAAATAAAAGAGATATAAAATACAAAAGTTTAAGTGGGTTAAGATTACAAATGTGATCAAATGGAGATATAAAAGCCGAATTAATGATCACTAAAGATCATTAACTCAAATTTCACTCTCTCTCTCTAATCTCTCTCTAAGCTCACGGAAATTCCAACAAAATCATCAAGAAAGTTCATAAAATTTGCAATAAATTTGGGAAGCAATCAAAGAAGAAGTTACAACAATCCTTCAACAACAAGAATCTACAAGAATTAAAGGTAATTATTTTGATAAAACTTGAAATTTATGTGTTTTGGTTCGGTTTTGGTAAAAACCGAAACCAAAGAATTAAAAAGGAGAAATTTTAGGTTGCATGTATAAGAATTTTGTAGATTATGATGAATTTAAGTTAATAGATGTTAAAGAAATAAAATTTTATAGTTAGATCATTCAAAATTAATTAAAAATCGGAAATTTTGTTAATATATGTGTTCTTGAGAAAATTATGAGTTCTTGGATGATCTTGATTAAATTAAGATGTTTTTGATCAAAGAAATTATATAAAAACATTCAAATAATGTTAATACAACCTTATATAACATTGCATGTTAATAAAAATGAGTTTTAGTAATTTTTATGAAAAATCCGTATGAACAATATGATGAACACCAAGAACAATTTCTGGGAAAAATGCTAAGTATGGATCCGAATTCGGGTAGGACCGAATTCGGATGTTGTCCATTTCGGACCTATGATTCGGTTCGGATGATGGGTCCAATTCGGATGCTTTACAAATTCGGATATCACTATTTCGGGTTTTAATGATCCGAAATTCGGTGCTTATATTGAAAATGATACTGATTTCGGAACCAATGCTAATTCGGATGTACCAAGTCCGAATTCGGTAGCCAATTCGGTCCCCAATTCGGATGTGTCCGGATCCGGACGATCCGAATCCGGATCCCAATCCGGGCTAATCCGAAATTAATGGTCCGAAATGCAATTATTATATTTTAATATTTTAGTTAAAATAAATGTCCATATAAATATATATAAATTGTTATATATATATATTTAGAGAACTATTGGCAAATTTAAAGGAATAAAGAATATGATCGAACAAAATATTGATGAACTGAAAGTTATCAGAATCAGATAGAATTAAAGACTTTAATGACCAAAAGATGATGAAATTCCATGATAATGATGATGATATTGATATGGGATTTATATGATATAATTCTGGACAGGTTCAGTGAAATTCTGAACATAAAGACAAAGATTTTAAAAGACTTAAAAGCGGGTCAGAGAATTGATTGACAGATTGCAGATTGACAAAATCCTGAAATAACTCAGGTGGCAGATTCATATATCTGTTTGACCAAGACCCAGACCAGTGAGTTATAGATATTCAGATTGAACATGCATAGATCCGGTTGAGATATATTGTTGCTGATAGATTTATTGATATTCACTTTATCAGCTGGAATGAGACCTGTGCACACCATGGATGGGTGTTGCCCAGTGGATCATGATAGCTATTTGATTATCTCTTCATATTGCATTTAATATTGCTTCAGACTTGCTTTATGATTCATTGCTATCATGACTTCTAAGACATATGCTTACATCATTGATCAGACATTTGATAGATTGATTCAGCTTGACTAGCCCTTATGGTCTATTGTTCTAGACCCGGCTATTTCACCAGTTCTTATGAACTTGGTAATGACCTCCGATGTTCTGCCATGTTGACTTACTGGTAGCTAGCCCAGTATGTGGCTGATCCCCACGATATAAGCGTGAGTGTGGCTTGAACATCATCCGATCTTATGATACTATATCTCAATCATGAGGGCTGTAGCGGCAGCCATGACATATCACACTTAGATTTATGACTCCGCTTGACACGCATGTTAATATTGAAAATCTATAAACTCACTAAGCTTTGCTTACAGATGTTGCTTTAAAATTTTACAGGAAAAGCCAAAGGAAAATCACCTGCAGGACCTAGTGCTTAGGTCATCAAGAATCCAAGTTTTGAAGCTTTCTTAGACCACTACTCAACAATTATCTGGTACTGATTGGAAGACATCAAATGTGGTGGTTCTGGGTAGACTTGATGTAATGTTTGATGTGATGATTAGATTAGATGTTACCCTTTTTATAACTTTAATTTGAAAATCTGTAATTTGTAATGAACTTAATCCTAAAATGTTTGTACTTGTAATTTAATATTCCGCAATTAATTACCCTATCTTAGTATGGTTGATATCGTATTGCATGATATGGGACCTAGACTCTGAGGACTGACCCGGAAGGGGAGGTCTTCACAGGATGGTATCAGAGCCCATAGTTTGAGTGAATCAAGTATTACGTGAGTATACTTGATCTCAAACTGAAGCAATACATATGTATCAATCATTTAGGTGGTTTGAACTGAGATAGGATGTACAGACTGTTAGGATGGGAAAAGGGTACATAGATCTAAGCCTATAAACTGATAGTTAATTGATTTTAATTTTCAGTAGAAGATGTCAGGATCAGGATCAGGTGATATTCCCAACAATATGACCCAACAACAAATGTTTGAAATGATGCAACAATTTCTAGCCCAACACTCTATACAACAAAACAAAATGATGCAAGAACAGTTTCGTGCCAGAGATGAGGCCGAAGCTAAAAGACGCGAAGAAAAGAAAAATAAGAGAAAAGAAAAGCAAGTCCAGACCAATGAATCTGATTCTGATAATTCAAATCCAGAAACCCAAATAGCTCAGCCAAAAGGTTGCAAATTCAAAGATTTTAAAGCGAGCGGTGCCCTGAACTTCGAGGGTACTGTGGATCCGATTCAGGCGATGGATTGGATCAGTCATACGGAAGAAATTTTTAGAATCTCTGACTGTTTAGATTCTAAGAAAGTGAGCTACGCGTCTGCGTTGTTTGTTGGAGCTGCTCGTGCCTGGTGGAAAACCCAGCGAAGTATCTATGGTGAGGAGGTGATTCAGAACATGTTTTAATTAACATTATGAAGATTATATGTGAATTTCACATACATTCACATCTTCTAGCTCCTAAAAAATGATGTGAACGCACACTTACATAATTTTGCATATATGTGGTGCGTGATTTCATGCACTTAGAGTGTTCGAATTTGCGTGAAATTCACATATTATCTGTGTAATGTTAATTAAAACATGTTTGTGAAAAAAAATTCACAAAAAATAATTTTACGAGTGATACCTTTGGGTGCGCTGTGTAGTAGGTGGTACTCACTTGAACCTATATATATATATATATATATATATATATATATATATATATATATATATATATATATATATATATATATATATATATATATATATATATATATATATATATATATATCCAATACATAAATTATATAATATACACATAAACATTATGTGTATTAATTTATATACACATAAATTTATGTGTATTAAATTATATACATACACACACACACACACAGTGACTTTGGAGAAGAAAAATATCGACGATATTATATCTTTACTTAAACACAACTAACAAAATTACATATATAAATGTCAACAATAATATTATAAAAATTAAAATTAATAAAGAAGATTAACTTTAAATAAATTAGTAAAGAAATATATATTTAAATTAAAATAAAAGTAAAATTTTAAATAAAATACGAACAATAGTAAATGTAAATAAAGTATTAAAACATAACTATATTTATAAATAAAATAAGTGTGTTTATAATGAATTAAGTATATCTATAAATAATATAAGAGTATTATAAAGATAAAATAAAATAAATGTTGGACTATAAATGGGTAAATAATAAAACCATAGGGACTAAAAACGTCTCAATGAAAAGGGTAAAAATGTCATTCTTACAAATTTAACGGTTGTGTCGTTAAGTTTAACGGACGAGGGACTAAAAGGGCACAAAATTAGTAAAATAGGGATGAAATTTGACCTTATTATGGTTAAGGGACTGAATCCGGGTAAACCATCAAACCACAAGGACCAAAAATGTCCTTTACTCATTATTTTATTATAATAATTAATATTTCAAACATGATTTTATATTCAACAACTATATAATTACAACTTTTAACTTTTTTTTAAAAAGCATGTATTTGTTATATACAAAATATTTATAAATTTAAAAATATTTCAGTTATTGTATGAAATGTATTTAAAAATCAAAATATATTTTCATGTTTAGAACTTTACATTATAAGTATTTTTAAAACTTAGAGCAATTGTTACATGTTTCAATTCTATATTAAATGTTTCTAAATTTTAGGATCTATTTTCATTATTATATATTTACATCAATATTAATTTATATTTATATTACGTAATCAATTTAAAATGTTGCTCATTGTCAATTTAAAAATCAAGAAAAAGTCTTCTAATGTATTAAAGCATGATTTTAGACTATTTATTACTAAAAATACAAATACATCTATATATATGAGATCATTGCAGAACCTAAATTTAGTGTAAATTTGTAGAACCAATATCGTCCATAGATTAAATTAATCTAATGATCTGTTTAAAACAATCAAATTTGGAATTAGTGAAAAAATTGGTATTAGTGATATTTTAATGCAGTAAAAAAGGAAAAGATTGTAAATAGCAAAAAGATTAATATTAGCAAAATAAATATAATTTTTATTTAAATTAAAATAACATTAATATGATTAATTTATAAATCAAAAAAA
>JAANYP010006206.1:373536-431734 GCA_020465985.1 Centrapalus pauciflorus | reverse complement strand
GCCGGGATTCAAGATACCTGAAGATTGGATATTGATGCGGGCTCCAAGGAAGAATGACTTGTACATGCTCGATATGAACAAGCCAGATAATTCGATGGGTCCGATCTGTTTACTATCAAAAGCTTCGGAGACGGAATCGGTTTTGTGGCACAGACGCATGGCTCACTTGCACCTAAGGAAAATGAACTACATAACGAAAAATAGTTTGGTGCAAGGTGTGCCTCTGAAGAGTTTTCAATTTGAAGACAAGTGTCTACCGTGCATGAAGGGCAAACAACACAAGAAGACACACAAGTCCAAGAAGCAGAATTCCATAGCCTCGACATTCGATTTGTTGCATATGGAC
The DNA here is from genome assembly GCA_020465985.1 of Centrapalus pauciflorus. Taxonomy (NCBI): domain Eukaryota; kingdom Viridiplantae; phylum Streptophyta; class Magnoliopsida; order Asterales; family Asteraceae; genus Centrapalus; species Centrapalus pauciflorus. The sequence continues at coordinate 431,388 of JAANYP010006206.1, read as the reverse complement.
CTTTTCGGCCCTATCAACAAAAGGAGTATAGGAGGGAGTTGGTTTTGCTTAGTTATCACCGACGATTACTCACGTTTTTCTTGGGTTTTCTTTTTAGGTACAAAGGACGAGACGGCTGCGAAGCTCATCGGGTTCTTAGACCAAGTGGAGAATTCCTACGGAACTAGGGTTAAAAGTATTCGTAGTGATAATGGGACAGAATTTAAAAACTCTGTAATTGGTGTATATTGCCTATCAAAGGGCATCGTGCATCAATTCAGTGCACCATATGAACCTCAACAGAATGGGGTGGCCGAACGTAAAAACAGAACATTGATTTAGGCTGCAAGGACTATGCTTTCGGATTCAAAGCTTCCTACCATGTTTTGGGGGGAGGCAGTGAATACCGCGTGCCATATTTTAAATAGAGTCCTTACAGTCAAATCATTGAACAAAACATGTTATGAAATTTTGAATAAACGGCCACCTAACTTAACTGGATTCGAACCGTTTGGAGTACCATGTACACTTTTAAGAACAAAACATCAACCGAAGTTTGGTGAAAAGGCTGACGAAGGATACTTCCTGGGTTATGTGCCAAACTCACCAAACAAACGGGTTTTTAACAAAAAGAGTGGTACTGTGGAGATTGTGTATAATATTGAAGTCACAAGTTATACACATGAACCCCAAACTGGTCCGGAATGGATTTTTGACTATGATAAGTTATTTGAGTCATTTAACATTCCTTTGGATGATACTGCAGGTACAATCGATAAAGACATGGCGACGTTGCACCTAAATGACGATGGCCATATTTTTCCAAGGACCACGTTCGAATCTACGTCCGAGCTTACTGCGACTGTAGATGGGTCTCCAGAAGTTGCTAATCCAGAAGAACCTAACACTGAGAATCAGACTCAACCTTCAAGTTCTGCCTCTGAGGAAAACGTCTGTGAGGAAGAGAATGTGGAAGCTGAGCCTGTTCCCCCTTTAGGTGAAATAGGATCCAACTTAGGAGATAATCTAAGGGTAGACGAAATAGAGACCTCTAGGATTAATAAGAACCATCCTATAGATAGCATCATAGGAAATCCTAACGAGGGTGTGAGGACTCGGAGTAGTGTAAATAACAACACTGTGTTGTTGTCGATGATAAACGACTCCGAGGCATATCACACATGTCTATATTCGTGCTTCATATCGCAAGTAGAGCCCAAAAACGTGCAAATGGCACTTAAGGACAACTCCTGGGTTGAAGCGATGCAGGAAGAACTTTCACAATTTAGGAAACTAGAAGTGTGGGAGTTAGTTCCGCTACCTCGTGGGGAGATTGCAATAGGAACCAAATGGGTTTTTAAGTGCAAGAGAGACGATCGGGGTATAGTCACGCGCAACAAAGCGATATTAGTTGTAAAGGGTTTCAACCAAAAGAGGAGGGAATCGTTTACAACGAAGTGTTTGCACCAGTAGCAAGGTTAGAAAGCAATTAAGTTGTTTTATCTTTTGCCTCCTTCAAAGGATTTCAGTAATCAACTGGACGTTAAGAGTGCTTTCCTGTATGGGAAAGTGAAGGAGTTTAGTATATGTAGAACAACCGCCCGGGTTTACAGATCCTTAAATATCCTGATAGAGTATATCGCTTTAGATAAGGCTCTTTATGGATACATCAGGCACCTAGGGCCATGGTCATGAGACTCTATCCAACCATCTTTGTAGAAAAATGGCTTTAGAGGGGTAGGGATTAGATAGTACTCTTATTTTGTTTTAAGAGAAAGGAGTTCACTTTATCTTGGTACAAGTGTACGTCGGTCTCACTGACAAAAAATTTTTTTTTTTGGGGCGGGCAAAATCCCCCCAAGAATTTTTTTATTTTTTTTTTGTTTTTTTCGCCCAATTTCCCCCTCCATGGGGATCATCAGACGAACAGATGTGCAGGATTTTGAGAAGGTGATGAAGTCTAAGTTCGAGATGAGTGCTATGGGGGAGTTGAATTTCTTTTTGGGGTTACAAGTTGACCAGAAGAAGGAAGGCATGTTTATCCATCAGACCAAGTATGTCTATGACATATTGGAACGGTTTGGGATGGAAGGAACAAAGTTGACTGCCCACTTCAGCACGCCGATTCAAGTGAATCACAATCTCGGCCGGGTACTGATGGTGATACCGATGTGGATCCGACTTTATATCGGGCCATGATTGGGTCACTTATGTATTTAACTGCTTCAAGACCTGATATTATGTTTGCTGTTTGTATTTGTGCTAGGTTTCAAGCGAATCCGAAGGAGATGCATATGAAAGCTGTGAAGCGGATTCTACGATACCTCAAGTCGAAACCGAAGCTGGGACTTTGGTATCACGCGGAGGGAGATCTAGAGTTGGAAGCGTTCACAGATTCTGACTACGGAGGATGCAGCTTAACGCGCAAATCAACGACTGGAGGTTGTCAGTTCCTAGGAGGGAGACTGGTATCCTGGCAATGCAAGAAACAAACATCGGTAGCCGTGTCAACGTGCGAGGCCGAGTATGTTGCTGCTGGTAGTTGCTGTTCACAGGTTCTGTGGATACAACAACAATTGCGGGATTACGGTTTGGCTTATACTCAAACTCCAATTAGGATAGACAATCAATCTACAATTGCGATAACAAATAATCCAGTTAAACACAGTAAAACAAAGCACATAGACATAAGGCATCATTTTATTCGTGATTGTGCTGAAAAGAACTTGATAAAACTGGTAAAAGTGGCAACTGAAGATAATAATGCTGATTTATTTACCAAAGCGTTTGATAAGTCACGTTTTGAGTATTTAATTCAACTTAATGGAATGCGCAACCCAGAGTAAATTGACCTTAGTAGTATTTTATTTCCTTTTATAGTTGTTATATTTCTTTCTTTTTAGTGTAGTCTGCTAATTTAGGAAAGTTTCTAATTTAGGAAAGTTTCTATTTTTAGTAAGTTTCTATTTTTAGTAAGTTAGTAGATTAGCTTAGTTTAATGCGTTTTGCTATGAAAAACAAAAAAAAAAAAGAGAGAAAATTACAAAAATAAAAAGAAAAAAGAGAATATCAGAAAAGGAGTTAAGTCTTAGATACATAGGTTCAAAGTGACGAAAATTAGCGCCGTCGTTACAGACTCTAAGTGTTTAGGCTTTCACACATAATGCAACTAAATCCGAAGTGTTATACTTTATTTAGTTTGATGTGTTGGTAGACATAATACATATAGGGAATCTCAAGGCTAATAAAATATTCTAGAAAAAGTCAAGCGTGTCACTAACCTAGATGTACGACCAATCGGTCTTAATTTTTATGTACAAGACATACAAACTTTAAGTCTAAATGAGGTATGCAAACTTTCTGGGGATGTATGGCAACATCAAATACATCTGACAATGGAAAAAATAGAAATATCATGAAAAACTGAGAGTCGAAAACATGCAACTCTGTTGTACGTAAGTACAGACCTGTTGTCTCTGTTTAGATTCGGGTTAGCAGACATGTCGCTTTGTTGTACGTCAGTACAGACCTGTCACCGCTATCTGCTAACTTTAAAGTTAAACCTTAAGTCGAACTAAGACACTTTGTTGTATGAGAATACAGACCTGTGTCCGATGTTTGTCTTTTAAAGAAAGTTTGCAAATACCAACAAGTTAGAATTTTTGTCTGTGTGCCTTGATCATAAAAGTATGTCTATGGCTGAGTCACGTAAGATAATTTCCTGATAAATAAAAAGGCCAAGGGATATTCCGAAATGTAGAATGTTTAACAGGGTAAAATACCAACAATCGGCTAAGTGGGTATGTCACGACAAACAATCAAAGGAATTCAAAAAATTCCTAAGTGTGAAAGTTTAAGTACTGAAAGTTAGTATCGGACATCGCTATCTGATTGAACCTTTCTTAGACTATACTCATCAAAAATATGTTGTTTGGTATTTAGCTTAGCTTGTAAATTTATTTTTATAACTTAAGTCTAGATTAAATTTTTTGTCAAAATTTTGTTTGATTTTATTTTATTTTTATTCTATTTTATTTTATTTTAGTTTAGTTTAATTTTTACTTAGGTAAAAGGTCAAAAATTACTGAGGGTGCATTCAAAGTTGGATAAAATATACAATGCGTGAAATATCTGAGCTTAGGGTAAAAGATTTGGCATAGTTTATCTGGTTACACTACACAGTAGAAAATAGTTGGTAAAAGTTGAAAATATTTCAAAATTTCCGAAATTTTTCTAAGTGTTGGAAATTTCGAATCTAAGACAGACTCGAATGTGAGATACTTCGAATCTGTCAGTAGACTCGAAATTGCATAGACTCGAAGGTAGGTAGTATAAATAGGTCCACAGTAATGGCATTTATTTCTTACTACCCTCGAATCTGATTTCTCGAATCTGTCTTTGGCGATCTCGAATCTATTCTCGAGTCTATCGAATCTCTACTAAACGACATTTCGTCGAGTTTGAAGTCTTTGTGTTCGATTCTAATCTCATATCTAGGTATAATCAACAGGATTGTACAAGATTTTGGTGGTTTAATACACAAATTTGGACTTAAACATCACATTTTGATGTTCTATTGGTCAAAATTGGGTTTTTGCAAAATTACCAAGTTTGGACTAATAAAAGATCAAATTAAAAGCATAAATCTATAATTAGAACCTAGTTGAACTAATGTATGTGATTTGCTACGTTCAAAATGGTTAAAATTGTTGGTTTTTGTTGAAATAAGGTCCGACGGCCTTTCGAATCTGATAATAGGTTCGAATCTGATCATGGCTTTCTCGAATCTATCAATAGATTCGAGATGACCAGATATTCGAATCTGTCCATCAGACTCGAATAGGGTATTTTCGAATCTGTCCATCACATTCGAATATGGGCACTTCGAATCTGTTTCTCTCGATTCTGTACTTCATTTATTTTGTTGAATTTAAATTTTATTAACCTTGTGAAAATTTAATTGTGTTAGATTTTGTATTTAATCAAATACAAGATAAAACAAATTTGAATTTAAACAAGTTTATTGATTTTTAATAAAAATCTAACAAATTTTATGTATTGTGCAGATATGGCGCTTCGTGCTTTTGTTCCCAAGCACAATATGGTACTGAATCCTGCCCATAACATCCCTGAGGCGCAGGGATTTCGAGAAGTTTTGGATTTTCTGGCAGAATCTAGGATAAGTTATGTGTTGTATGAAAACATTCTGATTGTGATATCCTATGTGCGTCAATTTTACGATCACTTGCAGGTGGACTGCACTGTCACCCCGACAGTGTTAAGAACTAGAATTGCCGGACAACCTTTGGTTTTCTCCGCTGATATTTTGAGACAAGTCCTGCAGTTGGGGTCCCTAGAACAAGAAGACGGGCCTACAGACTTTCCTTTAAGTATTAGGCAAGCAGCTTTTTTGAGAATGGGATACAGCTTGGACGTTACAAAATCTTCGTATATGAAAAGCGGGTTGATAGGACAATGGCGTTTCTTGGTCCATGTGTTTATGATCTGTTTTGCGCCTAAGAAAGCTGGTTTTGATTATATAGTATCAAAAATCCAATCAGCAATGATCGCGATGGTATACAATAAGAAGTTTAGTTTCTCGCAGCTGATTTTCTCGGAATTTATCCATCAAATCACGGCTCCTGAGAGAGAAAAGTTCCTTTTGTATCCGAGGTTTGTGATGATGTTGATTAGGCACTTCTTGCCTGAGCTGCCACAATCTGATGATGCATTGACCGTCAATGTTATAGAGAAGCGTATCTATTCTGACTGTTCCTCACACCGAGGAAGGTTAGCCGTTCCTGAGGCACGTCCACTTTTTGGCGCAATTCTGGACAGGGAATTTCAAGCTCCGAATGATGCCAACTGGGCAGGAGTAGTTGATGTTCAACAGCAACAGCAATAGCAACAGCAACAGCAACAGCAACCGCATCAGCAACCGCATCAGACTCGAGTTCGTCCCCGTGATCCAAGGCAAAGACAAAGAGATACTGCAAGTCAGTCTCAGGTGTCTAGGCCTTCTTCGAGTCAGCAACCAGAAATGCAGGAAGCCGGACCGTCATCTGTCCCAAATGAAGCTGATCAATTGTGCCAAACTTTAAATGAAATTTGGGAGGCGGGTCCACATGCAAATGAAGATATAGCGGCTGCGTTAGTGGGAGAATTGCTTGAGCCTCCAGAGGGAGAAGAAGATGTCTTCAGAGATGTTGACGAATATGAGCCTGAGCAGACTGCCAATGATGAGTCATCATCTGCTACAGAATCAGAAGAGATGGAGGAGATTGAAGTTGAAGCTCCAGAATCTGTCCAAATTGGAACTTACGGTTCACGCTTGATCATCAATGAAGGTGGTTCGCGAAGGCGGGAGGCCAGGGAATCTGAAGATTCAGATTTTGAAGAAGAAGATGATGCTCCACTAATGACGAGGCAAAGGGCCAAACGTCATCGGTTCATGCAAGGGTCTTCCTCTGCATCCGCCAGTCAGTCAGACGTTCCCCAAACCCAACCTCAAACCACAGCTCCACCATCACCACCACCTCAACCTCATGAGCCATATATTCCGCCACCATTCAATCCTTCTCCCCTTCAGTCCATTCCATCTATGCCAGAAGCATACAATGAAAATCAAAGATTACTGCAGCTGAAGAGTCGAGTGGATTTTCAGCACGTTCAAATTATGACTCTCACTAAAGCAGTTGGTGAACTCCAAGCACATAACGCTAATCTGGATAAGGAGAATGCTGAGTTGAGAATGATTATTGAAGGTGTAAGAGATGAAAACACTGAGCTTAAATCTTTTGTCACTGACCAATCGTCTGAGATCCGAGCAATGCGGTCCCTCCTAGAGCAGCTTTTGAAAAATCTACAAACTCAGGGGGAGACAAGTTGTAAAGATCAGGAAGTTCAGCGAGAAGATGATGATGATGAAGGCAATGATCCCAGTGCAAATAAAGAGATTGAGTCTGTAGATTTTCCTGCAGCTCAAGTTACTCAAATTCAGGGGGAGCCTAGTCAAGGCGAAGGACACAGGGGTGAAGCTAGTTCGTCTAAGGAGCCTACAGACTTTGAAATCAGTGAGATGATTGACGCGCTCATGGATCTTGATGATGATCCACTGGATGTAGGCTTTGATAACGAAGATGAAGAGCTTGAAGAAGGGGAGATTGCGCCAGAGGAGATAGTCGACTGGCGATCAGATGATGAAGTACTTGCTGATGAGGATGATGAAGCTGACGAGATAATTGTGCAGCAGAATCCTATCACAGATACTTATATGATTGATGGACATAACATTGTCGATGCAGATATAGTGAATGTTGCTTTAAATCCTCAGCCATCGACAGAGGAACCTGCAAGAGAGCTAACCAATGAAGAAAAACGAAAGCTATGGTTCAGGGCTGAAGAGAAGGAAGCTGCAATTAAAAGGACAATGAGAGTGCCAGGTACGGGGAAGCTGTCTGAGCGAATTTTAAGCTGGTTCTTTGACAGAGAACTGCAGCTATTCATAATAAAGAGAAAAGACGGGCTTCAGTACATGAGGCGAACCTTAAAGGCGTTCAACTCCTTGCCAAAGATTGAAATTGCAGATTTAGCATGGAAAGATCTGATCAATATTGGCAATGATCCCTATGCGGACGTTATCGCAAGAATAATAAGAAAGGAGGGAAGATCGAGGAAATTTGAGCGCCTGAGTCCAAGAGTTGGGAAAAGAGTTGAGGATCCATCACGTATCGACCCTCTAACTGGTAGACCTTGGATGAGGATTCATTATAAGCCAGCCAGGTGTCTTAGGAAGGTACCTCTCAAGCCAATGCCACAAAACATTCTGAAGAATCTGAAGTGGTGGTATGCTGACACAGAAACTGGGGAAGCGGTTATGGAAGACTTAGAAGAAAAGGTTATTCTTAGAGTCTATGACCCGCTTCACCTGGTGAACTTATCTAAAGAAGACTTGCAGATCTTGTATAACTGTAAGATTTCCAGTGACGCACATATGGATGCTGAAGCGAGTAAATATGAAAATGTAGTCAAGGTATGTGTAGAAAAAGGTCTGTATGCTGGTAGTATTTTGAATCAATAATAAACCATGTTCTTAAATCAAATGTGTGAATTATTAGAAGCTATCGTCAAGGGGGAGTCTGTTGGTACATCCCGTGTGACGATAGCAGTCTAAGTTGTCTTACATTGTGATTTTGCATATGTTTGGTATATATATATTATATATGATTGATGTTTATCAGTGTTTGTATGTTTGAACTTGATGTAACGTATTACAAGAAGTTCAAACATAAAACTCAAAGATAAAATCAATCATAAGGTAATATTATAAGTTTCATCACTTAAGTGTTTAAGTGTATTGACTAGATTCGAATAGGTTAAGGAAGGCATTCGAATCTGTGATAGATTCGAATGTATCCATAGATTCGAATATAGGTTAGATTCGAATCTGTCAGATGGACAGATTCGAATGGGCCTTGGGCCAGATTCCAGTGTGGCCCACATCAGACTCGAATCAGGGTCTATAATTAGGGATAGACTCGAATCATTAAGGGACTTTTAGCAGAATTCGTGAGGAATTAAGCAAAAGGCGATCTCGAGTTTATCAGCTAGGTGAGTGCCGTTTCGGAGAGAATTAGTTCGTAGGATCGTTCGTGTGTCGTTCGTTCAGCGTCTAATAGTCTCCGTGTTCCGTTGGTTGAGAGTTGTCCGTCTAACCGTCAACGAGGATTCCGCACTCGTTCACGGATCCGCGTCAAGATAGATCTTGCAGTCGTAGACCTTACACGGATCAACATATTTGTCCCAGTTAGTATCCCTTGTAAAAGTAATGAAAGCCACTGCATGCACGCATGGAAGACCTTTAACTTGCCAAACCCGACAACTACATCTTTTCTCATCTAGAATAACCTCCCAATGTTTCCCTTTACACTTCACTTCAGCTCGATTGTCACTGCTTCTACAAACCTCAAATTCACCCAATTTCTACATGGAAATAAAAAAGATAAGAAAAAACTTGATACTAATTATAATAAAATTCTAATCCACTTACCTTTGAGATATTGTTGAGATAATGCATAGTAGTAGGAACTATTGTGCCTTTCCATTTTTTCATAATCCTCCGCTTCTTATCAAATCGTACCATAATCTTTTCTCTGACAGCTTGAAGGAGATCAAGTACTGGTTGGTAACGCGCTTCACTTATCCAAGCATTAAATGCTTCAGAGATGTTGTTAGTAATATAATCACACTTGGATATTGTTCCAAACTTACTTCGACTCCATATCTTATTATGGTTCTCATTAAGATATGTAATCGCATCTTTACGTACATCAGCGATTTCCTTTAATAATCTATCATGCTCGCTAAAACAATAAGTTTTTGAAGCACCCCACAAGTTGAAGCTGAAGAACTCACCACGAAATTGTTTCTTGAAGTTGCTATATAAGTGTCTCATGCATTCTCTGTGCTCAACATTAGGATAAACTTGCATGATAGCTACTTCCAACCCTTTCTGCATGTCTGAGGAGATAACAAGACCATTTGGCACCCCAATTGCCCTTTTAAGTAACTCAAGAAACCATGTCCACGACTTTGTATTCTCCGATTCAAGCACACTGTATGCAACTGGAAACATGGAATTGTTACCATCTATACTTGTAGCAGCGACAAGTACACCATTGAACTTTCCTTTTAGATGACAAGCATCAAGAGCAATGTAAGGACGACAACCAGTAAGAAACCCACTAGAGCAAGCTTTGAGCGAAACAAAAAAGCGTTATGAAAATCAATATCAACAACACTTCCCGGGTTCCTACTTACTAGTTCTTCTTTGAAATCTAAAATCTTTGCAAAGGAGTCTTCCCACTTGCCATGCATATCAGTGTAAGCTTGTTCTTTCCCTCTAAAAACTTTCAGGTATGGCACATCAACGTTATAAACTCTCATAAGCCACTTCCTAAGCTCTGTAACAGAGACATCCCCGTCAGATTTTAGCTTGTCAGTAACCACATCAGCAATCCACCCTTGAGTGGCACGTTTATTACCACCTTTGTTGCTTCGGGTACATGAATGTGCTTCTACCAATTTTTTAACCTGCACATTTGTTAAATAAAGTTGAGGTAGTTAAGAAAATAAACATGGACTTAAAATATGAAATTTCTTAAATTTACTTACTTCAAAGGTAACTCCATCTTGCATGAGAGATGCATGAATTCTCCACTCACATTCTCTCTTTGCACACCTTGCTGTGAATCGCCTCGGTTCGCTCTTCTCAATACAGTACTCATATTCATTTATCAATGCATGATGGTTTAGAGCTCTTCTAAAATCAACCACATTTGGAAATCTCGAGTTTACTTTAATGATTGGATCTTCCTTGCAATACGAGTAAGTTTCGCCTTCATAATTTAAGATCTCATCTTCACTATCGGAACTAAGATGACTATGATAACTTTCTTCACTTAAAAAACCATCTGAATCATCCTCCCCATGTGGTTCTTCAATAAGATCATCTTGATTGCTATACAAAAAGAAAAATTAGAATTATATAAATAATTAAAGATTTAAATAACTACCATACATAACCAACTCAATATATATATATATATATATATATATATATATATATATATATATATATATATATATAGGAATTAGTGTCGTATACCTCTGTTGGAAGTTATTTGTGCCAAGATTATTATCCGTCGTCACATATACATTTACTTCTTTCTCTTCGTCGTACATGGTAAGCATTACCATGAAGTTCTCGTCGGAATCGACTTCAATAAAAGATTGCTCCTTTGCATACTTATCAACAAAAACAATTGAAAATGCTAGATCCTTTTTGGATGGATAATGCTTTATGACCTCTTCAATTAGGTCACTGAAGTTGTATGTGTATTTGTCCATATAGATACATTTTTGAGAGCCAAAACAATATCTTCTTGTATATGAGTTCTTCACTAATCGAAAGAAGCCTCCATATTTCAATTTCAACTTGTACTTGGAAGTTAATTGCCTAAATACACGAATAATGTTACAAACTCAACAATAGATTAAATACTTTTTACACTACGAAATTACATAAACATACTCGATTATTGGCGAGTCGGGCATGTTCTCCCATGTTGGCCTTAAAGAGTCGTCCATGGTATCGTTCATATTCTCTTCTTTTGCTGCGGTTTTATAAATAAGAAACTCACATTAACTATATGATTTACTGAAAGGCTGTTGCAATGATAAATAACACATTAATTGTTATCGTCTCATTAACACATCAATCTTTTTCATCAACAAGTTCTACAGAGCAAGTGCTACAGAGGTATAACCACATTCTATTGGTTCTACCAATTCCAGACGAGCATTATTGCAGAATTATAACCACATTCGGTTCCAGACGAGCAATGAAACTGAAAGCTAAAAGCCTCTATTGCTGTTGCAATGAAAGGCTGTTGCAATGAAAGCTAAAAGCCTAAAGCTTCTATTGCAGAATTATAACCACATTCTATTGCTTCTATTGATTAAACCCACATTCTATTGCTTCTACCAATTTCTTAACCTACACATTCTGTCATGATTTAAACCCACATTAAACCACATTCTGCCATGATTTAAACCTACTAAACCTCAAAAATCGAAAACAGAAATTGGTAGAAGTGTGAGAGAGGAAGAAAATCGAGAATAGAAAAGAAAAACCGAGCTGCTGCTGCGAAATATTGAAAACATAAAAACCGAGAACAGAATGAAAAACCGAACTGCTGCTGCGGGCTGCTGCGAGAACCAAAAGAAAAACCGAGAACAGAAATTCGAGAACATAAAAAGAAGTCTCTTACCTTGATCAGGATTCCGAGACACAAAGGAGCTATCTGCTGCTGCTTATCGATGAAGGGAGGAGACGGTGATTCATCTTCCGTAGCAGCAACCGTGATGGAGGAAGAAGCAGGGCAGTAGGCGACTTCCAGAATTCCTTTATGATCAATGTACAAAGGCTTTTGTCAATGAAGGGTATTATGTCATTAGTAAAATAAAAATAATTTTCAGGGTTTAAATTTTTTAAAAATTAATTGAAATTTTAATTAAAAAAGAATAAATAAATAAATTGGATAAATTTGATATATTTAAAAGTTTGAAAGGATATATATGATATTAAAGTTTTAAAGTGGGTAAATATGATATTATGAAGTTTTACAAGGATATATATGAAATTCTTTTTTTGGCTTGGGTATATACGATATTATGCACTTTTAGAGGGACATATATGAAATTATCCCTTAAAAAATTTATGTAGGAAATCAGACCAGTAGCATATCAAGATTAACAATAAGATAGAACACACACAGAGGATGAGAAGTCACCAGAATCACATTCATGGTTAACATTTATGATCTACTTGAGGCACTTGCCTTATACGATGGTTATCATATATATATATATATATATATACATACATATATATATATATATATATATATATATATATATATATATATATATATATATATATATATATATATATATATATATATATATATATATATATATATGTATCTATATATATATATATATATATATATATATATATATATATATATATATATATATATATATATATATATATATATATATATATATATATATATATATATATATATATATATATATATATATCTATCTCAGCTCCTTATAGTTTTTACAATTACACTATTATCCTAACATTTTCAAGGTTATTTGCTTTTTAATATTTTATACGAGCCTTTACTGTTATTTTTAAGGACAAATTGTCATGAAATTTATCATAAAATTCACAAACTAATGATAAATGTAATGTAAACTTCATTTAGGCCAAAAGATGATTATAGAATTTAATTTTTGACGTAAAGAAGTATGTGTGAATAGTTGAAAAGGTAACATATTATTCATTGTACTATTTCTTATTGTTAAGAGTTATGACATGACATGACATGACACTTGCAATGTCTTATATGACATGTATAAGACATGGACGATCTTGGTGACAAACTTTTTAATATACAAAACAATTTCTTTGTTTATTTATTTATAAAATCCTTTTAATATATTAGATTTTAATAATTCATTTATTAAAATTTTTAATCAATTTATATTCATAAAATTTAGGACAAATTATATGTTCAAAATTTAGTTCATTTCAGAATATTAGTATTCAAAATATTCTGTTAAACATTGGCCATCGTTTACAACCACCACCATCTATATACCAAAAATCAATATTAAGATATGATATAGAGATTTTGAAACCTAACAGACTTGAAAAGTAGAAATTGGTCAGCTTTTCATCAGAAGTTATTTAGTTATCTCCAACCATCTTTATATTTTTTCTTAAAATATGAAGGAAATAGAACATTTTTTAAGAATATTCTTCGAATTATTATTAATTCCAACCATATACTCTAAATGAATGAATGATTTAGGGTTGTTTGTTTACTTCTAAATGAAATCATTAAGAAGTTATTCAAAGGTAAAATGAAGTTTTAATGGTTTCTCTAAGAAGTAAATAAATAAAATTTTAGTGTTCCTTTTGTTTAATGGAAATTATTAATTCTTTCATAAAACAAAAATCTTCATTTATGAATAATTAAATGATATGATTGGAGAAGATTTAATCCTTCAAACTTCAAATTTGAAGTTTTATATGCAACACTGGAAAAGGCCTTATAAAATCATGAAATTTTACCAGGAAAAAAATAAGAAGTCAAAAATGGTAATAATAATTTTTTTTGAAAGATAAAAAGTTATACATAAGCACTAAAAACTCTAATACAAAAGGGCCCAAGAACAACAAAACACTCATCAACTGAAGCAAAACAAGCCTGATTTTGTCAACTCCAAAGAAACCAATAGGTCACAAAGCACACCAAGGGCGGAAAGTGGTTTTGTGGTGGCACGTGTCACTGACTCACCGGTACTTCCGTCAATAATTTTATTTCGTAACGTAACTTTTTATGATTTTTGTTTATGCAACCGGTGATTTTTTGCCGTGATTTTTAAATACTAAAACATTATTATAATAATTTAAGGAAAATTTCGCAAAAAACCATCAAACTACAAGTTTTTTTCGATTAAGTCTCTCAATCAATTTTTTTTGTCTGATAAGTCCCTTAACTAAATAAAAATCACGAATTTGGTGTTTTTTTCAAGAAAAGTTACCAGTGACCTATTGAGCGGGTTGCAATTGCTGACGTGGATTTTATAAATCTATGATTTTTTTCGATTAAGTCCCCCAACTAAATTATTTTGTCTTATAAATCCTTTAACTATATTATTTTGTCTTATAAATCCCTCAACTAATTTTTTTGCCACACAAATCCCTTATCTTGATAAAACTCATGTTATTTGTTGTTTTATCAATTTAAGTGATTGTTCAGTTGACACTCACGTCACACATACGTGGATGCAAAAAAATAAAATAAAATGATAAATCAGAACGATCATTTTTATTGTTTAAATTTTAGTCGGGATGAACTAGTTAAATATATTTAAAAATTGGGGTGTAGATAAATGTAGGATCGAAATAATCATCATTTATATTTTTATATCAAACCAACTTACGTTTTTCGGAATAATGGACTTTTAAAAAAACTTATTATTTTCAAACAACTATCGTCGTTTTGAAAGAAAAAAAAAAATTTATTTTCAAACCAATTTATTTTGGTCCAGACAAACATGGCATACTCTGTAATCGAAATAAACATCTTCGTTTTCAAAAGTTTAAAAAAAATTCGTTTTGTTTTATTGAAAAGTTGAAAGGTTTTCGGGGAATTATCAGGAAAAAAATGAAATGGGGACTTAATCGAAAAAAATTTATACTTTGATGGTTTTTGCAAAATAGGTTTATGCATGCTAACCTGTTATAACAGGTTAACGTACCAATTTAAAAGGTTTAAGCAGTTTGGGGACTTATCAGAAATAAAAAAATGAAATGAGGACTTAATCGAAAATTTTTTGTACTTTGATGGTTTTTTGCATAATTTTCCCAATAATTTAATCAAATTTTTATAAACTTCAATCAAATAAATAAATATGCAGTATAATTATTTATAAATTAATGTAACAAATAAAAAAACAATGAATTAATAATATAACACGAAAAATTAAATATCAAATAAGCGATTATTATTTATTATTTTGGTTCATTTCATCAAACTCAAAACCATTATTTTTAGTCAATCCTAAATTTTATGAAATTTCAATTAATATTATGGGCTGTTAACCCGACCCAACCAATCTGATTAGTAAAATTAATAAAATCCGAAATACGACCCAAAATTTGTGTCACCGGTAACCGAAAATCCTGGGTTCGCCACCGAAGCACACTACAACGAACACCTTATCCGCCCTTACAACGCGCCCCAACCAACAAACTCTCAAGAAGATTCATTAAAGAATTTTTCCAACAGAAGATAACCCAACAACCCCACACTTTCTTCCAAATACATTTTGCCATGGGACAACCAAAAAGAACATGATCCAATGTTTCCGGGCTCAAACCACAAAGCACACAAGCAACAGAAGATAACCCAACACGTTTTGCTGATCGATGAAGTGAGAAGAACTTCATATGTGTGGCTGAATGATCGATCATGCAAATGGTTTTTGGAGAAGAAATGGTATAAATGTCATTAACAAAGTAAAATAATTTTCAGGGTTTTAATTTTTTTAAAATTAATTGGATTCTTTATTATAAAAGAATAAATAAATAATTTTGAATATATTTGATATATTTAAAAGTTTTAAAGGGTATATATGATATTAAAGTTTTAAATTGGTTAATATGATATTATGAAGTTTTAGAAGAATATATATGAAATTCTTTTTTTGACTCGAGTATATATGATATTATCCAGTTTTAGAGGGATATATATGAAATTCTTCCATAAAATTGAAAGGCATGTATGGCCATCACTTGTTTTTTAGGTTTGTTTAAATAAATATGGTTTAAATATCAATTTTGAAGATTTTAAAATATGCTTTAAACTTTTTTCTTTTTAATACGGACCACCGTTTTAGTCTTGCCTAACATGTTTGGCCAAAATTGCCACGCCATTCTACTTTTGTTAGTTATACTGATACATACAACATGCAATACAATTTGAGTCGCCATCTACTTAGAAAGAACACGGGTACGTGATGAAGATCGATTTGTTTGTCCAAGATCTTTGTTATTATTTGTAAACCGAGTTATCGATTTATATTTTGATGTGTCAGGATTATTATATTTTTATAGTCAAGTGAAGTGATATTAGCGTTGAGAAAATGTTTTATTAATTGAAGACTTAGTGGGCGTTTGGTTCACGAAGTTCCTGAGATTTACATTTAAAATCTGTTTTTGGTTCACCAGCTGTCAGTAATGATTTAAAATTTCAGGTTCCTTCTTTGTAATTTAAAACCCAGCCTCCCTCTAGGATTTTAAATCCCAGTTACCTTGCATTCTTCAGATTAGCAAATTTTTTATATAAGATAATGCAAATTCTTTGACAAAATCTTGACAAATCCAAATGCTGCATAATGTAAATCCTTTAAAAAATACAAATCCGAGAGACCAAAATCTACAAACCAAACGCGCCATTAAGTCTTGAATTGATAAAGTGAGGAATTGTATTTAGATTCCAGAAGGACAAAACATTTGACCACTAAGGACAAAGTGGTTTCTAGAAGGAACATCAACATAGGTTTAGGTTTGACGACCATAGAAATTGGACATTCAATTGTCAACTCTCTTAACTTATTCATCTCTCTTAAGTCATAATCAATATACAACCTTCTCTTCAAATTAGATTGATGTTAGATTAGCATTTATAAAGCAGAAAAATACACCTGAAAGACACAAGCACCAGTGGTCTAGTGGTAGAATAGTACCCTGCCACGGTACAGACCCGGGTTCGATTCCCGGCTGGTGCACATTTGCAATGAAGAAATCAGCGCAATATGTGATGTTTGGGTCATCACACCTTTTCGATCTTTCGAATTCAAGTGCGCATCTGAGCAATTTTCTTTTTTTATTTCTTTTTTACATTTTCTTTTTTGTTTGTAGATTATATAGGAAGTTATTTTCGCTTCCATTTTTTACATAATATATATATATATATATAGGGGTGGGTTCAATGGAAAACCAATATGCACCTGAAAACTATGGAAACCTACGCATATCGTCCGATTTGGTGCATTTCATGAAAAACGCGGTGACATGATCGTAAATAAGATGATGCATCACGCGAGATTTTGATGCATCATGCGGAAAATTTGATGCATCACGCGGGAGTTTGATGCATCACGCCGGGAATTTGATGCATTTGTGGTGGTGCAGTGCGGTTTTCACAAGTTTTCAGGTGCATTGTGGTTTTTCATTGAACCTCCCTCTATATATATATATAGGGATAATTGCGCAAAAAACCCTAAAGTTGGACCATTTTTGTGATTAAAACCCCCAACCATTTTTCGTTGCACAAAAAACCTCTAACCGGTAAAATCTTTTGAAATTAGGACATTACCGGTTATAATAGGTTGATATGCTTACATGGCACACACGTGGCGTCCACATGGCAAACCCGACTTACGTGGCGCCTACGTGGCACTACATATATAATTCTTAAAGTGAATTTTCGCATAAAAAACCCCGAAATTGGTGACTTTTTCGATTAAAACCCTTAACTATTTTTTTTTTCACTTCTAACCAACAATAATATTTACCTTTTCTCTTCTTCTCTACCTCCCGCAACTCCGATTACTCTATCCCCTCTTTATGTTCAGTGTTGTTTATTTTATGTATGTATGTTCGATTAACTTTTGCCGTCTAATTTTGAATTTTAACTTCAATTGTGCCGATTGAATCAATTTCATTTCGTGTTTACGAGTTGCATTTTTAGCTTCAACTTTATGTTCAATTTCGTTTATTTATGTTCCATTTTAGCTTTCGAATATGATCAGACAAAGCAGTGAGGTTCGCTAGCCTAGAGGGTGGAGGTTTCATTGGGAAACGAATTTTATGTTTAATAAATATTCATGTCATTAATATACAATCAGTGAAGACTCAATTTTAATTATCTTTATTGGTTGGAGGGTTTTTATCAAATGAAAATTGATTTGGGGTTTTAATTGAAAAAACTAAACAAGTTTGAGGTTTTTTACGCAAAAATCTATTTAAAATTTGTACACGTCATCAAGTTGCAACCGGCTAAACCGGTTGCAAGTCAGAATTTTTGAAAAAAACTCAAATTTACAAAGTTTTAACCGGTTGGAGGTTTTTTATGCAATTAAAATGGTTGGGGGTTTTAATCGCAAAAATGATCCAACTTAGAGGTTTTTTGCGCAATTTCCCTATATATATATATACAGAGTTAGTTGGGATTGGAAGCATTATTTAGAACTTTTCTACAGGTATCCCGTCTCTAACATTTTCATAGACTTTCTTTTCTCTCGTCTTCCCTAACCCTGCTGTGAATTTACGTTTGGTTAATTATATAGAACACAGACTGGGTCACGAGAAATTGAAGGTTCTTTCAGTTGAATTAAGTCATCAAACCAATCCTTTAATTCTTGTGATATTCCATTGGTTGTGGTCACAAGGTTCAACCTATTTGCAATTTCTACTTTCTTTTAAGTATATTCTTCCATCAGCCTCAAAAGAGTTGACAACTCATCTTCCTCCAAAGAAAGTTTCGCTCAACCGAAAACCTCCAATACCATTTCCCCAACAAGACTAGATTCTTGGATTTTACACAGCCAAGACTAGCCCGCCACTTTGTTTCGGAGCAACCACCCGATTCCAAGTAATCTAATAGATTTTGTCTTCCCCCTCTTTACATCCCCAAAAACATTTTCACCTCAATATTAACTGACGTATTATGTTTAGCCTATTTAGTCTCGTTAGTCCATTGGCCTGATGACCCGTCTAATTGTATTTATATTACTGATTACATTAATGAATGCATGATGGAACTTTGATAATCAAACACTCAAAGCATCAAATCTTTTTACTATAGAATTCGGCATCTACAAATAAGCCAACAAAGATAAAATTGTTCTTGATAGTTTTAACAAAACATTAAACATTTCTCTTGATGTTGTAGACTCACAAACAATGTGCAGAAACTTGGTTCATAATCAATCAGAACATGTAATTATAAGTTCTCACAGAACTTTTCTTTTGACTGTCAAGTTTTAATAAATTATCACTTTTTATTTCATGATCTTGTGGCCATTGGTGATTTAGTCTGAAAACATGGGTCATTTAGTTTGAAATGGTCAATCTATTTCCTTGATGTGGGGCTTTTAATTAATGGGAAAGAGAAAAGAAGAGGTCTTCGTTTCAATTCATACTACTTTTTACTGGTAAAATTAATTTAAATAAACATTAATTGAATCTTAAAACTTTCACTATAGGCAAAATGCCAGTGCTTTTCTAGATTGCATGAAATTATAATTTGGAAAAAACCTTTAATTCTAAGTTCTCTGTCATGTAATAATATGTGGGTTAAAAATATATGCAGCCAATCCATAACAAAAAATTAAATGAATAAATAATCATCCCAAAGAAAAGTAGATGGTAAGAAATTCATGTTACCATCTACACATCAACATCAAGTTTTTAATCATTAATTATATTAATTTTCTCAATCACATGAAAAAAATAGTAAGCTAGAAGCTTTTTCATATATTTGAAAGTGGTTATTCATACAGTTTATTCCGTTATATACACAGGTCAGTAGTTAGCCAAACTCAAACAATATATATATATATAGGGGAGGGTTCTTCTAAGAACCATAAAAAATGTAGGAACCTAAGAACCTTTTATGGCCTTTACATTAATGATAATCAATGGTTGATATACTGGATGACAATTTTGTAATTATTTTGAATTTTGATAGTGAAGTATCTTGAAAATGTGTGAAAATGGTATTTTTGGAAGAAAAAAAATCTGTTTTTTCTCTTTCTCTCTTATTTTTTTTACATTTTCATTTTATTTTTCTTTCATTATAATTGATTTTTAAAGTAAAAAAACGTTTTTTATAAAAAAAATTTATTTTTTCTATTTAGAAAATTATTTAATTGCTAAAAAATAACGTATTTTATATAGAAATACTATATGCCAATATAAAATATTTTTTTCTATATAGAGTATGTTAACGAACATATCATTCTATGTACAATCTACATAGAATGTCATGCGTTCTACGTAGAGTGACATGCATTCTACGTAGAATGTCGTGTAGAATGTCAAATATCATATATTCTACGTAGATTACCTGATAAAGTATAACAAAAACACATTGAAACAAAAAAAGATTTCATTTAGACATTTTATCAAACACTTGGTATGCAACTGATATAAAATATACCAAAAAGACATTGAATAGTAATGTTAATCTACATAAAAATATATAGAAATCTATAAAAAAACATAAAAATATATGAAATATATAAGAAACATAACATTCTACATAGATTATGTGTGATTTTTTACTAGTAGTCTTGTATTATATTCTATTTAGATTATCATTTAATCTACGTAGATTATCATGTAAAACATCCAATAACAATTACAATCATTATAAATCTAATATTTTACAAATAATCTTCATTATAAAACATGAAAAACGAATCTGTCATATTCTATGTAGAGTATAAACGAACATATTATATGTACAATCTACGTAGAATGTCATGCATTCTACGTAGAATGACATTCAATCTACGTAGAATGACATTCAATCTACGTAGAATGACATTCAATCTACGTAGAATGACATGCAATCTACGTAGAGTGGTATGCAATATACGTAGAATGACATGCAATCTACGTAGTTAGACATGCAATCTACGTAGAATGTCAATTATCATATATTCTACGTAAATTATTACATGATAAAATATACCAAAAACACATTGAATAATAATGTTAATCTACATAAAAAAGATATAGAAATGTATAAGAAACATAAAAATATATTAAATATATAAGAAACATAACATTTTACATATATTATGTGTGATTTTTTACAAGTAGTATTGTATTATATTCTATGTAGATTATGATATAATCTACGTAAATTGTCATGTAATCAACATAGATTATCATGTAAAACATCTAATAACTATTACATTCATTATAAATATAATATCTTACAAATAATTTTAATTATAAAATATGGAAAATAAATCTGTCCAATGTACGTAGATTGTACATAGAATATGTTCGTCGATACTCTACATAGAATGTCACACAATCTACGTAGAATGACATTCAATCTACGTAGTTAGACATTCAATCTACGTAGAATGACATGCAATCTACGTAGAATGACATGCAATCTACGTAGAGTATCGACGAACATATTCTATGTACAATCTACGTAGAATGACATTCAATCTACGTAGAATGACATTCAATCTACGTAGAATGCCATGCAATCTACGTAGAATGCCATGCAATCTACGTAGAATGTCATGTAGAATGTCAAGTATCATATAATCTACATAGATTACATGATAAAATATACCAAAAACACATTGAATGTTAATGTACATTTACATAAAAAGATATAGAAATGTATAAGAAACAAAAAAATATATGAAATATATAAGAAACATAAAATTCTACATAGATTATGTGTGATTTTTTTACAAGTAGTCTTGTATCATATATTCTATGTAGATTATCATGTAATCTACGTAGATTATCATGTAAAACATCTAATAACTATTACATTCATATATATATATCTAGTATTTTACAAATAATTTTCATTATAAAACATTTAAAATGAATCTATCATATTCTATGTAGAGTATCGACGAACATATTTTATGTACAATATACGTAGAATGTCATGCAATCTATGTAGAATGACATGCAATCTACGTAGAATGACATTCAATCTACGTAGAATGACATTCAATCTACGTAGAATGTCATGCAATCTGCGTAGAATGTCATGCAATCTATGTAGAATGTCGTGTAAAATGTCAAATATCATATATTCTACATAGATTACATGATAAAATATATCAAAAACACACTGAAACAAAAAAAAAGAAGATTTTATTTAGACATTTTATCAAACACTTGGTATGCAACTGATATAAAATATACCAAAAATACATAGAATAAAACTGTAAATCTATGTAGAATAACATGCAATCTACGTAGAATGACATGCAATCTACGTAGAATGACATGCAATCTACGTAGAATGACATGCAATCTACGTAGAATGACATTCAATCTACGTAGAATGACATTCAATCTACGTAGAATGACATTCAATCTACGTAGAATGTCATGCAATCTAGGTAGAATGTCGTGTAGAATGTCAAGTATCATATATTCTACGTAAATTAAATGATAAAATATACCAAAAACACATTGAAACAAAAAAAAAAATAAGATTTCATTTAGATATTTTATCGAACACTTGGTATGCAACTGATATAAAATATATCAAAAACACAATGAATAGTAATGGTAATCTACAAAAAAGATATAGATTTGTATAATAAACATAAAAATATATGAAATATATAAGAAATATAACATTTACATAGATTATGAATAGTAATGTTAATCTACATAAAAAGATATAGAATTATATAACATTCTATATAGACATATAATATTTCTATATAGAATACATTAAATTTTTAGCAATTAAATAATTTTTTATATAGAAAAAAATTTATTTTTTTTATAAAAAACGTTTTTTTAATATTAAAATCAATTCTAATGAAAGAAATAGAAAATGAAAATGAAAAAAAAAAGTAAGAGAGAGAAAGTAAAAAGAGATGCATATAATGAAAAAGGTGGAGAGAGAAAGATAATATTTTTTATTCCAAAAATACCCTTTTGATCCAAGGGCTCTAAAAGGTTCCTAGGTTCTTACAATCTTTAAGGTTCTTAAAGGAACCCCTCCCTATATATATATAGATTGGGGTTCAATTGAGAACTTTTGTGCATCGAGGCACCATTGAGAACTTTTGTGCATCAGACTATCTACCAAGAGGGGATATTAATGTATGGACATTATTTTTGAATTTAAATGTTTTTAAAATTATTAATAGCTAAATTTGGTATGAAAATCATCATTAACTTCTTTACTAAAACCACACACACTCTCTCTCTCTCTCTCTCTCTCTCTCTCTCTCTCTCTCTCTCTCTCTCTCTCTCTCTCTCTTAGCCCCCTCTTGATTTTGGAAGAGATGAACGATATGCATGATTTATGTTTGTATGAACGATTCATGTTTGTATTTTGATGTATTTTGATTTTGGAAGAGATGAACGATATACATGATTTATTTTTGGAAGAAATAAACGATATGCATGAAGAAAAGAACGATATGCAAATATTATGTATTTTGAATTTGTATTACTTTTGTTAATTTTGGAAGTGTAATAATTAAATAAGGATGGCATAATTCCTGTTTTATCCCTCCGCGAATTTCATTATGTGCACTTGATGCATAAAACTTTCTATTTAATTACCCTTTTGCCATTTGATCTAACCCACAAATTCTTTTCATCCAAGGGCCAGTGGAGGTTCTTTTGTGCCTCGATGCACAAAAGTTCTCAATGGAACCTCCCTCTCTCTATATATATAGAGGTTCGGAGATTTGTTTTTGTGTATGTTTAGGGTATGTTTGGTACAGAGAATTGGGGGTAGAGAAATGGAAATAATAGAAATTCTCTTGTTTTTTTAAGCTTGAAAATTGTAAAATGAGAATTAAACTAATTCCTATTCTCTATTTTTAATTCTCTTCTGCATCTAAAGAAATGGGGAGAATTGATGATTTTCAACTCTCTGAGAATTGTTAAAAAAACACGGAGAGTTGAGAGCACCCCCCAAACCCGCGTTTCCTCTCATTTGTGCCCTCACACAGAAAGCCAGATAACCAGAAACCTCCAACCTGCACCATCGTCTCTCTCATCTTCTGCACTTCCGGTGGCCTTTTTTCCTCCTCTCACCTACGGCGGCGGCCTTATCTCTTCGTCTGCACCTTCGACTCTCTCATCTCCGACGGACTTTTCATCTCCGGCAGCGTACACATCCCAAAACCTTAATCTGTACTCGTCGACCTTCCACCGTACGTCGCCTTCGTCCACCGTATGTCGCCGCTCTTTCTCTGTCTCGTCTTCTTCCTCTCTCATTCGATTTCTTTCTTCTCTCTGAACTTATGTAGCGATTTTCATGTTTGTATATTTTAATTTCTGGATTTGTTATTTCAATTTCCAGCTCTATTTTGATTATTTGTGTTAATCATCTCTCTCTCATCTCCCATCTGTTCATTTTTTGCTATATTTACTTCTGATTTCTCTTGTTGGAGTTTGAGTTTCCAACATATGGGTTTTTGAATGTCCAGGAAGTTTGTTTTTACTTTTGTTTGTATATGGTTGGCTATGCAATATAATGTTGTCTTTCAATTAAGAATAAAAAATTGAAGTACATTTGTCATCTACCTATTGCAGTTTCATTATTTATGATTTTCAATACAAGTTGAACAATTAATCATCAATACCATCTAGCTAGTAAGAAGATGATGTCATTGAGGTTTCATGAGATCTCATATGTATTTGAGATCTCATATGTATTTGTCATCTACCTATTGTAGTTTCATTATATTTTCACAATGTTCATACACAAATTAGTTGCAATCACGTTATAGTTAACACAAGCTTATGTAAATATGGTTATTTGTGTTATAGTTATGATCGATGGGGTATTTAGATCTCCATGTTGAAAGAGTTTTTAATGCAGCATGACTTTAGAATGTGCTTGAATCATATTTGTGCATTGTGTATGGAATTAGCATTGGTGTCTGACAAATTCGATGTTGGGTAACATTTTTTGGTGTTGTAAAAAAATACTATTTTGTTTACATGTCAACATGTATGGAATTAGCATTGGTATATGACAAATGATTTCTTGGGGATGAGACAATCAACTTCCAGGTTTACATATTGTATCTCCATTTTGCATATCGATATACAAGCAATCTATTCCATTGTCTCTTTATGTTTTGATGTTTCATTTGAATTTTTTTTTTTTGTACATAGATTTTAGTTTGATTAAATGTTGATTGTTGTTATCATCTCATTTTAGTTTGGTTACATATTTATTGTTGTTATCTATCTCGACATTTACTGATACATCTTTGTATGCGCAGGATTACTTGAGGCGTCCCTCTCCTAAAAACCTTGCAACACTTTCATTTTCTCCATTCTTCTTCTCATATCAGACCTACGATTCCAGACGACGGTCGTTGCTTCTTCTCAGTGTTGGTTTCTTCTCGATGTCGGTGACCGCTGCTTCTTCTCGATGACCAAATTGTTGTTAAATGGTGTTATGATATTATTGTGAATTGCATCATATTATCAAGGATTGGATTGTATAGGAATATGACAACTACAACAATCATGTTAACATGTTCTTTGAAATTTAATGTTAGTCTTGCATCTGTTCATTGTTTGTAGGTTTTGTAAATGAGGATGTTGATATAGAGTGTTGCTGTTTTGGTTAGTATTGAGGAAACTTATGTGATGGATATTGTAATTAGATGCTAGAGAAATAGTTTGGAACATATACACATGCACATACACTAAACATATACAAGCACAGAACATATAAACACACACTGCACATCACACTACCTGATGTAATGTCTATTGTTGATTAATAAGTTGGGCGAATTTGGGTATTGTAATCTGGCACCTGTACATGCTTTACAATACAAACATAATGAATATGCTATTCTTTACATGTTGCTTTGTTTGTTCTTGGATGCTTACACACACATAGAACATACACATACACACACACTGTACAAAGGTTATTGCTACTTTTCACAAAGAGTGTGTTGCTCTTTTTTAATTCCATGGTTGGTTCCATTCTAATTCAGTTCAAAATTACAACCAAATTGTTTTCTTTCCCTTTTTTTTAAAAAAAGTTAGAACAACGTTATTTAGGTATATATTTTTTGTATTAAAACAAATCAAAATATGTAATTGACACTAGGGGTTTGCAAAAAACCAAAACCGAATAACCCACCCGAACCGAATAATCTGATACCCAATTAACCACCCGAATAACACCCCTAATTGACACTCATTTGATTTTTAAAAATGTGTTTCGAAAATTATGGTTAAATGAGATACTAGTTTACTATTTATTTTTCCTTCTTTAACAAATTGAATGACTTTGTTTTGGTTTGAATGAATCACTAGTACTTTGTTTTGGTTTGAATTAAATTGTAGTACTTTATTTAATATTTTTTGGGTAAATTATGTTGGTAATTTTTTTGTTTCATCAATAGAATGTTTAATTATTACAAAATATTATTTTGGGTTTGAATTAAAAAAATTGAAAAAATTAATTGTGATTGCAGATTATAAAATGTTTAATTATACAACTATTTACTGAATTCTCTGTTGTACCAAACAAGAGAAATGATTCTCTGTTACAATTCTTAGTTGAATTCTTTGTTCTACCAAACAGGTGAATCAATTCTCTTTCTCCACACCAATTCTATTTCTCAGCAATTCCATTCTCTGTTGTCATTTCTCTGCAATTCCATTCTCTGTACCAAACGCACCCTTAGGGTAAATGAGTAATGATCTATTCCTTGTCCCCAAAATCTTTTCCTTTAAGGATTTTAATCTAGTTTCATAATCAGCATGCACAAAGTTAATTAGTCTTTTACGTCGTGCAAGATCCCCTAGTATCGTGCTCGTACATGACTAATTTATTATTAAATAATAATGGTGTAAATGTAGCAAGTTGTCATTTGATAATGTACGTTTTCTTTTTATCATTTATACCCTATGCATAACATTTTAAAAAATTTATCATTAATAATAACTATCGATTTTAAAAGATAATAAAATTAAAAGGCCTATATGGCCATCTCTTGTTTTTGAGGTTTGTTTAAAAAATCATTTTTGAAGATTTTAAAATATGCTAGCTTTAACTTTTTTCTTTTTAATACGGACCACCGTTTTAGTCTCGCCTAACTTGTTTGGCCAAAATTGCCACGCCATTCTACTTTTGATAGTTATACATACAACATGCAATACAATTTGAGTCGCCATCTACTTAGAAAACGAGTGATGAGGATCGATTTTTTTTTTTGTTTGAGATCTTTGTTATTATTTGTAAATTAAGGTATTGTTTGTTTACCTTTTAATGGAATCATTAAAATGTCATTTTACCTTTGAATGACTTCTTAGTGATTCCATTAAAAAGACATTAAAGTGATATTAGCGTTGAGAAAATGTTTTATTAAATGAAGACTTAGGTTTTGAATTGAAGTAGGCAAATAAGATAATTCTAATAAAGTGAGGAATTGTATTTAGATTCCAGAAGGACAAAACATTTGACCACTAAGGACAAAATGGTTTCTAGAAGGAACATCAACATAGGTTTGACGACCATTATGTGGTGTTTGGTTAAGCCTTCCATAGAAATTGGACACTCTAGTCAATTGTCAACTCTCTTAACTTATTCATCTCTCTTAAGTCATACTCATATACAACCTTCTCTTCAATGTTATTAACACATACATTTGTTAATAACCGAGTCTATCGACCGTCATTGTATTTTGTCTATTTAAAGATTATAACGCAGAGAATATTATTAACAACTGTATTTAAAGTGACACCGATAAACAGTGATAGTGAGAATGGGGTCGATAGACTCGATTATTTATGCAATCTAAATACATTTAAAAGGTAGATAGCCACACGGGTAAGGTACTGTAATACAAGGTACTGTAATACTTGAGCTCGACTCAATAAACTAACTGAGTAGCTCAAGTTCGACTCGCGTTACGTCGAGTTGGTTTTAATTTTTAAGTAATGTGTGATCATGGATGGACCCAAGAGAATTTGACTTTGTGACGTGGGGTTGGGCTAGGGCCCTATTAAGGTTTGAAAGAATTAAAGGGTTGTTTGGAATTAATTGTTTTGAATTGGTCAGCAGCAAATAAAGCTCACTCGTTACACCTTTGACCAAAGACTGGTCCACGTTGGAAACTCGTTTTAGTCAGTCAAACCTTTCACTCTACCAAATAATCAAACTTTCCTCCTAAGTCCTATCTATATATGCATGCTTCATTCTTAAATTCCATTACACTTGCATAATCTCACTTCTATCTCCATTTTTATACAACCTCAAGCTACTGCACCCCAGATGACCTGCCTTTGACTTTTGAAAGTCAACCGACTGCATCTTCTACTTACTGTAAAAGATATGGAAAGTGCTTGTGTTTTTGAACAGAAGAAAGTCATCCATGAGCTAACTCAAGGGATACAAATGGCTAAGCAGCTAAGGGCCAATCTGAATTCAGCACAAGTAAGAGAAATCTTAATACAGAACATCTTATCTTCGTACGACAAAGCTCTCTTCATCCTCAAATCGGGTGATTCTGCTGGGCAGTCTTCGCTAAGTGAACCGCCAACTTCCAGTCTGCACGATTCATCAATATCCACAGACAGCCCACAGAGTGTAGGATTTGAGTTTGACCAGCCGTTTATCAATCGTCAGGGGCTAAATGGTGTTTCCAAAAAGAGGTAAATTTCACTTCTGCATCAACTTATGTTCGTCAAGCATTCGCATGCTGATTTCCATCTTTCAAAGAAACGAATGTGCCAATTCTGAATCTTGGTTTTTGATTGGTGTCACAGAAAGGCATCAACAACATGGGAAGAACAAGTTAGAGTCCGCAACGACAATGGATTAGAGGGTGACACTTACGATGGTTACAGTTGGAGGAAGTATGGACAGAAAGACATTTTGGGAGCCAAATTTCCAAGGTATTTTTGGATTCTATTACCAATTGATTATGGGACCCATAGAATGATGGTACAGTTGCACCCACAATGGGTCCCATGGTTTCGGCCACTAGATTATCATACCCATGTTCTAATAATCCTGCTTTCTAGTAAAAAAATTGGATCTTTTTTTTATTTTAGTTCCAAGAGTAATGTCACTTCTAAGTTCTAACTATGTAGGTCTTTGAATTCGCATAGTAATGGTAAGTTTTACTAAATCTTGCAGAAGCTATTATAGATGCACATACAGCAAGGCTCGGAACTGCTTGGCAACAAAACTAGTGCAGAGAACAGATGAAGACCCCAAAGTATTCGACGTCATATACAAAGGGAAACACACCTGTAACCATGTTGAGCAGTCGGCACCATCACCACCTTCGCCTGAAAAACACGAAATAAAGCCAACCCACCACCACAATCACCAACTACCAACACCAAATCCCAGCGAGACGCTCTCAAATCTCAGAGCCAACCTCAGTGTCAACACCTCGGACTTAGGTGCCTCTGTTATGTCTTCAGTTTCCTTCCCTTCAACACCATTCGGGTTCTTGGATGATTACCAACAAACTCCTTTCCCAAATTATATCGATGAGGAACTATTGCAAGGCTATTCACCATCATTTAATTTCCCGGACACCACTAAATCAAACCACTTCACAGGCTTGGGCACTTCACCACCATTGGATTTCTTGGCCGATCAGGCAGACGTAGACCCTGATTTCATATTTAACAGCTATTTCTTGTAAAAGGTTTCAGTCCTACATATGACCTTCAAGTAGGGAATAAAAATAATATAATATCTGCACAACTTTTATGCCCGCATGACTATGTACATATAGACATGTAAGATTTTGTAGCTGAAGAAGAATTATAAATCTTAATGTATTAATATCAAATTTTGTATGTTGAGAGCTGATTTCTATTCTTCCTGAGCATGACAAATACATGAGAAAAAAGATGAAGTCACTAGGACTGTAAGTGAGGAAGACAGGATCACATGATCATGGGCAGGGGAAGATCTAGTAAAAAAATTTTATCATGTTACGGTGTTCATCGGGTAGGGTCACCATAGTAAAAATTATATACAAAATTTTAACAAAAAGTACAAATTCATTAGGACAGAGAAAGAAATTACATCTTATAATTGTTCAAATAAACTTCTTAGGGAATATGCTTAAGAACAAGCTTCCCTACTAAAATCATTCTGTTTTGTCTTAGCAAAATAATATATCAACTTCGTAATATAATGTTCTCCAATGTATTAAATTAATCTGACTAAAACAAGTAAATAATTAATCCTAATAATTAACAATAAAAGATTAACCCTCACAAATAATTTTACATCAAAACAAACCCCATGTCCATAATAATTTTTTTCAACAAATACAATAAACACTTAACCAGCAAACAAGCAATTTTATCATGTAATTTCAACAATACAAGTAGTTTAATCAATTTATTATCATCAAATGTCAAAGTAGTTGGTAGCAACCTATGAAGCTGTCAGTTAGCATTTTCAAAATGTGTATATATATATATATATATATATATATATATATATATATATATATATATATATATATATGTGTGTGTGTGTGTGTGTGTGTGTGTGTGTGTGTGTGTGTGTATATAACCCTTAGAAAGATTTACTGGTTGCACGTGTCCTCCACCATGGGCATACATGATCGTGAGATCTTAATAATATTATAATATAATGTATGATTTTATATTAGCTAATTATGATTAGTTAGAAAGTTGAAGGAACCTGAAAGCCCCTTGCTTGCCAATTGTCATTGACCAGCAGGTATTTTAAAAGGCAAATTGAACATATATATATATATATATATATATATATATATATATATATATATATATATATATATATATATCCAAACAAAGTGTGTAAATATATAATAACAAATGACTCATTTAAACATGTGAATTACATATAATATTTTTATGTCTCTTTAACATAATTCTCAAGTTTTGAGCTAAGATGATGGAGTGTTGTCATCTGGTACCTCGGACACAGCATCAGGTACAGGTTCCTTTGCATCGTTGGATTTCCTAAGAGCTTGTCTTAGGCCAATAACTATAAACAGGTTGGTCAACGTGAGAAGTGATTCAGCACCACCATGTAACCAATCCACATTTGATAAGGAGGTTCCATAATGCACTTTAGCTGCTCCAAAACATGCACAAAAAATATTCATCTAGTTGTGTTCGTCTAGTTTATAAGTACACGAATAAACAAACGAAAATATCATCACGAATCTCTATTACTTTGTGTGAGTAAAGAGTATTCAATTTGACTATTTATTATCTAAAATGCAAGAATGTTCATTCATCTACATCTTATTTCATGCATCTGAAATGAAGACATGATTTGTCATTGCCAGTTTGATAAATGATGAAATCGACAAACCACCCAATTTAGCAAACATTGATATAAAATTTAAGTTGACTATAAAACATTTCGTTTAGAATGTGTGAATCACATTCTAGCCAAAAGTTTTACCAAAATCATTTATTTATAAAAGAGAACCGAGTATCTGTTAAAAAAAAGGTTAAAAATACATACATCGTCCAATTGGAAATGACTTGTAGTGTATTTGCATTTTCTTTCTTTTATTTGGTATTTAGAGATGATGTCTATAACATAAAAAACGAAATCTATGTTTGGAAAGAAGATATTACCATATATTCCTGCTGGGACTGGATGTGAGGAAGAAGAGGCAAAAAAACACCATCACAAAAAAAATTAGTAAGATCAACTGAAGTTGATTTAACAGTAACTAAAGTAATTATAAGCATTGTTAATCATATTACTTACTGTATAAAAATGACAACAGAACACTCAAACGGTCATAAATTAGTGAACAAAAACACTTCCATCATGCCACACGGAATGCTTTTAGGTACTGCAAAATTGTAACGGTTTTTTTTTTGTTGTTTCCCACCTATTAGCATGCTATTTCTCTTCTTGTTTTTGCATTTACATTTGATTGATTCCATATGTGAATGAAATGAAGAATACCAAATCAAAACAACACAGGAATGACATCAAATGTGGATATAGAAAGATGATTGAGATCATATTACAAGCAAATAATATGACTTTGAAATGTAACACACACTACAACAAGATTTCACAATTACCATGTTAGGATTCCTAAATAGGATCAACTGATCAAGCCATTATTCATCAACAACCCATCATGAGCACAATAACCTACACTTTCTGTTGCATATAAAATATCCTTCTAGCTATATTGCAGTACAACGCTTGATGGTTTCCAAAATTAGTGGTCTTTAACATATATAGGAAATGCAAAAGCAAGAAAAATGATGTTTGGCATTTTGGGTCACAAAATAGTTTTTTTTTTTACGGCAAACTGACCTACTTCTGTTCCTAAACTATTCATTTGCTCCAAGTGGGAACTTCAAACTTGCCTCCAACGAGTCGAACCGTGACCTCAAACTTACATATCGTACCAAATGGGCTAAACCCGGGTCACAAAATAGTAGTTTTTACTTTTTCGGTTCTTTTTTTTGCAAAACGACTGATAGTTTGTTAAACACATACCGAAATCAATATAGCAAACACTTGGCGTGCACGCAAAATCTCTACAGATTACCCAGTAAGTAACCAACATTTTCAAAAAACAAGACGAACAGAAACTTAACTGGTGGCACCCACAAAACCAAGCAAGAAGTAGAAACCAAAAAGGGTGAGCTTGGGCGCGGAATTGGATCTGGTGATGAAGTACAAAAACCCCAAGTACGGAAACAATGAGAAAGCAAAGAGTTGTGAAGCTATGCTCTGTGAATCAATGGTGGGTGACCATGGATCAACTGGAAATGGCAATCCGTTTACGACAAAATTACTTTGAAATTTCTGGGAACTTTTAGCCTTTCTTAAGCGATTGAACTGTTTGATTCCACTGGGATAGTGAGTGATAAGCTTGAAATTGTGACGTAAAAACGAACAAGAAGAAGAAGAAGAAGCCACTAAAGATGGATTATAGCAAACAGGTTGAAGACACTTGATCATTGTGGTTGAGAGATGAGGTGATTTAACGGAGCATATGAAGAAGTGAAGAACACACGGTTTCCTTATCAGTGTGTGTTTCGTTGTGACACTGTTTTTTGTCCGGTTTTTGGGTTTCTTTCTTTCTTTTTTTTTTTTTTTTATATTACATGGATATATATCAAAAAGAGTTTACAGTTTAATTTATTTTAATTTTATATTATTTTAGATTATACATTAATTTTTTTATTGAATTATAAAATTTGTTACAGTGACATGTTCAGATTAAAAGAATGACTTTCTATTTTTGTTTAATGTTTGTATTAAAAAAATTATATTTTCATTATTTTATTACTTTGATCCCTAAGGTTTTTTACAATTAAAAAATCAAGATGTTAAAATGATTTACTAAAACCATATGTAAACAATTGTTTGATAATGTAAATTCTATAATGTGAAATTATTTAAAACATGAATAACAATTTACTAATAATAAAGTTTAGAGTTTTAATGTGAAAAAATTTAGCAGAAAGGTTAAAGTGATAAAAAGTAATATTAAGTGATCAAACCTAAAATTTATGAAATCATAATGCTTTTTTAAATATTAACCTTTATACTATTCTATTAATCAATAAGTTTTTCTTAAAGTTATTGTATACAACAATAATATTTTTATGTAATGTAATATATTATAATAAGAATGATAAATACAAAATAACTGTTTTTATATCAAATAAACTAATAAGATATAAAATTAATCATAAAAAAATACGAGAAAACAAAATTTTAACAAAATATATGAGAGCGACACATTTAGAAAGAAGTTCTCGTATACTATAATAGTATGCAGATTTTATTTATGAGATATTTACGTAAAAAACCTTCGAGTTGTTAAAGCTATTAAAACTCTCAACTATTTTCATTGCACAAAATAAGCTCAACTAGTATAATCTAAAAAAAGATATTAGTGGTTACATCCAGGGGTGGATCCAGGAAAATATATTATTGGTGTCACTTTTTTTAAAGTAAATTTAATATTTAGGTTTTCGAAATATTTCCTAAAATGGATCGGGTCACCGAAACGGTTCCCAACACAAAATTAACGAATAACAAGATTTTTTCAATTAAAAAAGTATATAGTACAATACCATTAAAACGTAAAAGATTAATAAAAAAAGACTCAAAAAAATAAACAATTATACTTATTTTATAATTATTTTTCAGTAAATTAATTATTTAACCTATTAAAAAGATTAATAAAAAAACTCAAAAAAATAAACCATAAATCGTACATTCTTACTGCAGTGCTACTCACCTCACCTAGATAATGAAATTATGATTTATGAAAGGAATTTCTAGAATAAACTTATAAACTACACAAAATAAAAAAAAAATCAATCAAATACAGAGAGAGTCAGAGAGTGAAAGAGATATCGTGCGATGAGCGTCGAGCGGCAGTCGTATGAGAAGCTGAAAGCCAAAAAAAAAATAACTAGGGTTTACAAAGATTCAGGTCAGTTTTTGGGCTTCATTATTTGTTGGGCTTTTTTAAAATTTTTGGGCTAACTAAATTATGTTGGGTTTTCTATTTTTTTTTTTAAGTTAATACTCAGTGTTATTTCAATAAATTTAAATAATAAAAATAACAAATATAAATAAGATATGTATATTGTAATTGTATAAATGTTTTGTAGGTGACACCCAAAAAAATTCTTAAGTGTCATTCAGATTTTTGATACATATGCAACTCAGTATTTTGAAAAGTTATAGGTGTCGAGTAACACCCATGCCAGAACACTAGGTCCGCCCCTGGTTACATCCGGTTGAAACTCACTAACTACCGTCAAAAGTCACCGGTGACTATCGGAAAATTGCCAAAAGTAAATTCGAAAAAAAAACAAAAAATAAAAACAGAAATGAACTAGAAATGTGAAATTTAATTATGCTTTGTGTTCATCGATTTATATATCATCTTCTTCATCTTTATAATCTTTGGATTATCTGTATGATTTAGTTATCGGAGATAGATAATGAGGTTTGTCGAACAATTGAGTTCACCGGAGAGAATGTTTATCAGAGAGAAAGAGTTGTTTAGCAGATTACAACCAATTCATCAAGTTGCAAGTTTTATTTTTTGAAAAAAAAACGTCATTCATAACTTTTGATAGCTTAAGAATTTTTTGTGCAATAAGAAAAGGGTTTGAGATTTTAATCATAAAAATGGTCAAACTTAAAGATTTATTGTAAAAATTTTCCTATATTCATTAAATGATCTTCCACGGTTATTTTTATCTTTTATAATTAGAAAAACAAACGAATTTTTATATTTAATTTTATCAAATGTTTACAAATTACAACTTTACATCTAATATTCATATTATCTTCATCTTTATATAAATTATTATCACAATATAAACAATAGTCAAAAGACTCAAAACAGCTTCAAAGTTAGGAAAAAATAGAGTACTTGATATGTTTGATTTAAGACTTTAGGGTGCGTTTAGTATAGAAAATTAAGGGCAGGAAAATGAAAATAAAAGGAATTCTCATATTAACAAACATGAGAATTCCTCTTATTTTCATTTTCCTAACATTAATTCTCTGTACCAAACATAGTGTTAGAGACTACAATTTGATTTTTCAAAACTATTTTATTAAACATGCACAATTAAAAGTTAGCCAGTAATAAGATGAAAATAAGAAGATTGACACAAAAAATGTGATATATAATAATTCGGGTAAGAATTATTTTCATAAAAAGGTAATGAAATTTAGGATTTTTCTCGTTTAAAATAATGAATTTTAAATTTGCCAATACTATAACTAACTTTTAAGTTTTCTAAGTTTGGTAACCGATAATATTTACGTGTGTATGAAGTACATTTGACGTACATGTGAAAACAATCATTTTTGGTATTAGTCACCGACTACAAAAAATTAAAAGTTGTATACCTTAAACAACAAAAAGTATTAAGTTTGGTACAACATATAAAAATAATTAAATTTCGTTACATTAAATAAATCCTTTCTGGAATTTTAATCGTTTTTATTAGGATTAAAAATATTGTTTACCTTAAACAATAATATGATTGACAACAATTAGTATTTGAATATTGATAATCACAACAATTAATAGTTAATTTGGTTATTCTAGTTCAATGTATTTGTCATCACAATAGTTATATTGTGTTATTGGCATGGAACATAAGTTTATATATTTATGTATTATTGGTTTGGTAGTGATACTACTAGAGACAAGACGACCTTCAGAGATGGATTCATCAGTCTCTAATCACTCTCTGAAGCACTTTAACGACGAATCTGAGACTGATATAATCCATCTCAAAATCGGGTCTTGCTAATTTTTTCCGACGGGATTAGTGACTGATATTTATGAAAGATTTAACAACAATTAACCAGTCACTAAAATTCATCAAAAAGCAATTTAAAGTGACAAGAAAATCAAGCAGCTAGAGCTGGATTATTAATTTTATAAATTTTTTAGACGCTGCAATTTTTAAAAATGTGATGTCGTTATATACGATCCGGTTAATCTTGTAATATATTTGGCATCACTACACTTGAATTGTGATTATCTTATTTGAATTCATTCTATGTTTTATTATTTGGTTTCTCAATCTGATGACTTTTTAATTTCATTCCACGGATGAGGTTAGTCGACGTGCATGGTTTATGTAACATTTGAAAACAACATCGTTTTGTGTTTATAATTTTACAAACTTACTATTATAAAAATTGTGTTTCAAAAGTCACTACTTAAACTCTAAGCTAGTTATTAATAAGTTAAGTTTGAAAATTTAGATGGTGTTTGATTCGTGTAATGATATTCGATAGAATTGAAATTTAAATTTAACTTGTTTATAATTTTTGAGAACTAATGTAAATGGTTAAATTTTATGTATCTTCCATCAAATTTCATTGTTTATAGGAATTTGATATTCATCCCATCTTGTACATGAATTAAATTTCAACCTATATATGAATTAGATTCTCATCTATATTTCTAACCAATATTAAAAAGAGTTAATTGTATAGATGGTCCTTTAACTATCCCCAAATTGCAGTTATCGTCCTTTTTTTGAAAACGTTGCAAATTGGATGCTTTAATGTACCGAAAAGTTGCATTTAAGGTCCTTTCTAACGATTTCCGTTAAGTGTCTCTGTTAAGTCAGAGCCATTTTCGTCTTTTTAAAGATAAAGGACCTTTTCCGCAATTTTTCTTATTATTTGCATTATTATTATTATTATTATTAATTATCATCATCGTCATCATCCTGAATTCTCTGGTGAGCTCCGGCCATTCCTCCAGTGGAGTCGTCTTCTCCTGCAATTTCTCCGGTGGGTTTTAAACCGAACATATAAAAACACAAATGTATAGATCTAGATCGAACACCAACAAAAATCAAAAGTATATCAAAACCCACTCCGGGCATAAGTTCAAAATCGTCTAACTCAGATCTGGAACGAATTTTATAGGATGAAGACGAAACCAAAACCCATATTCAAAGTCGATACCCAAATCTCCAGATCTGGAATTCATTAAATACGACTTGGAGTTTTTATTTCTTAGTGAAATTTTGGCGGAATCCGAGCAGCTGGAGGGGAGGGAGCAGCAGCGCCTTCACAAATCCTTCGCAACGCTTCACCCAAATTCCGACACCCACAAACAAACAAAATCCTAAAAATGGCAACCGGTTGTAACCCGTGTCCAGATTTAAACGACCCGGTCTCGGCTTTATATAGAATTGGGTATTCCGGCGAAGTATCGTTGTTTCCGATGTGGTTATCGGTGGAAGCTAAAGATTTCTTGGACAAGTGTTTGCAAACAAATGTTAAAGAAAGATGGACAGCAACAGAACTCCTCCAACACCCATTTGTTAATTCGAATTCTTGTTTCGAAAAGACGGAAAGTTTTCCTAAAGATTCTCCAAGTAGCATACTGGATCAAGGTTTCTGGGATTCTTTGGACATGAGAGAGCCTTCGCCGGAGTTTACCCAGATGGTGGCACACGCCCCGGCTTCTTCGGCTATTCGTGCTTGTTCGGCGTTAACGACGTCCATTATGACGCCAACGCGAAGCATCGGAGCAAGTCCAACTTTGACGGAGAATGGCAATTTCTTGCTATCCGATTTCGCGCAGTTGCCGTAGACTGCGACTACACTGGTTTCGTCAATGGAGTTGCGTACTGTTGTTGTCTCTTTTGGTGGGGTGAGTTTTTTGAGAGCAAAGAGTAGTAAAAATGGCGGATGAGACGGTTTTGTAAGCTTTTGCAGGATTGCAGGGAAGAGAGGGTTAATAATAATAATAATAATAATAATAATAATAATAATAATAATAATAATAATAATAAGAAAAATTGCAAAAGAGGTCATTTATCTTTAAAAAGACGAAAATGCCCCTGACTTAACACTTAACGGAAATCGTTAGAAAGGACCTTAAATACAACTTTTCGGTACATAAAACACCCAATTTGCAACGTTTTCGAAAAAAGGACGATAACTGCAATTTGAGGATAGTTAAAGGACCATCTATGCAATTAACTCTATTAAAAACTATCTTCTAACTTCAACATCAACCATATTAATAACTAAAATATAAATTTCAATTTCTTCGAATTCTATTCCGTGAACCAAACGTAATATCAATGTCAAAACTACATTATTTTATGCATTATTTAGTGCTTACCATTTTGAACAATACTGTTATGATATGCATGGTGTGCTCCATTTGTGTGATTTTTCCTGACTGACTTGCCTGGACTCCATTCAAGGGAACGTGTAAGTAATGCATTATCCGTGGTGTGCATGCATTGGGGACCATGCTGATTAGTTGTTTTAGGGTATTGTTATATGTACACCCCCTTTCTTTAATTTTTACTAATCATACACCCAATTACTCACATGATTTTTATTAATGACGTAAAACCCAATGATTAAAAGTTAAGTTACTCTCACATTAAGAAGGAGGTTTGTGATTAGCAACCGAGGAGGGTGTGCATATAGAATTGTGCTTGCTTTATTTGTCACCCATAAAGGTGATGGGAGTAATGACAATTATTAAAT
This sequence comes from Centrapalus pauciflorus, assembly GCA_020465985.1. Classification (NCBI taxonomy): domain Eukaryota; kingdom Viridiplantae; phylum Streptophyta; class Magnoliopsida; order Asterales; family Asteraceae; genus Centrapalus; species Centrapalus pauciflorus. The sequence goes on along the minus strand of JAANYP010006206.1, from coordinate 392,443 downwards.
CTTTATCTTTCTTGTTACGTCGACGTCAAATCAATTTTGTCTCAATCTCTAAATACTTTATTTTTCTATCTTGAAAATACTCATATTTTTCAATGTAGAGAGATAGATCGAGAGGGGGAGACCGGGACGGGATGAGGGAGCCAAGCAGGGTGAGAGAGAGCAAGGCCGGTAGGGGCGGGTTGATGTTCCCGCCAGGAGCAATCCACTGTTACACCCCGAAATCAATTCGGGATGGGTACTCGATTGCATTAAAATTTGTAAAAATCTCAATCTTCGTTGTTGATTAAAACACACTAAATGGAATATTATAGTTTTTGAAATTACTCAATTAACTAAGTAAAAGAACTTTTTTTATGTGGATCGATCATATGTGTATTCAAATATGTCTTGTCGACCCGAGTTTATTAGTAGGATTTTTTAATCCCCATTAATTCTGCATAAACAAAAATGATCCGGAATAAGATTGTAATCCTGATACATACTCTTGTTTTGTGCTTTTGTTATTTAAAAGAATTTACCAAGTAACCCAACCTTTACCTAAAAATAATATGAGATGCAACATATGTTGTTATGTACGTCATACTTTATTTCGTAGAATAGGATCTGTACTAGTTTGCCACTAATTAATGACCTAATTTTAATTCATAGAGTATGGTGAACTAACGAATATACTACATATCTATATAGGGTATGGTGTATGAGAAATTATAGTATGACGCATAAAGAGATTGCCTATACATATACATCTACGTAATATATTATATAAGAAAAACTTTGTCCAATGCCGTCTCATTGATTTTGGAGGCATTGTGCTTATCATTACAATATAGTTCCTTAAATATTTTAAATAGTAAATTGGTTATCTTGAGACTCAATTTTAATAGGTAAAGTAGATGTCGTGAATAACAAAAAATGAATGATGAGAAACTAAAATAAATAATACGAATCAAATTGAATTTGACATGAATTCCATTTAACGCACCAATGAACAACGTATACATGTCATATACTATAAAAATTTAATTGGTCTAAATTTAGATTTTTTTTTTTTAATGACTGTGAGGCCTACGAAATTAAAGAGCCATGTGTAGTCGAGCCTCTCGCACACCCCAAAAGACGTTCCTGACTTTGTCAATATTTAACTATTGAAACACATTAACTTAATCGAACAGTTTCTATATTGATGCAGCTTAGAAAATAGAAAACCAAAGATAATCCGTTGATTCCACGAATACCCGGAAGATCTTAACCAAACTCACGTTGATTCACAGGAATACCGCGAATTTGGCCTTCAAAATTGGTTCACACAAGAACACAAATTTGGGAGAGAAAACTCAAGTTTCATAAAAATTGCAAGTAACCATCCAAGTTCATACATTACAATGTTAAAAGAAGCAGGAAAAACATAAACTGGCCAAAATGATAATGGGCCAAACACACGGGCCAAAAAACTAAAGCCCAAACTGAAAGAAAAATAAAAAAATGCAAATTAAGTAGTCTTCGGGGCCTTTTTGGGCGAAAAGCAGGGCCGGCGGTTTGCCAACACGTCGGGCCTGTCCATGCGGTCGTTTTGATATATTATAAGCCCAAATCGGATACCCGAGGCCCAAGTTATGGCCATTTTAGTGAGCCAATGTGGTCATGGGCCTCCAAGTATTCTAAGGCCAGGTCTTCTGCATCATATATGATCTCTCATCCAAAATGGATTGTAAAGTAGAATCAAGACTTTTATTATTAGTTGATTTAAATGGAAACTTTTATTACAAAATAACAACATTAATTAGTTGGTCCAGTTTTGAATCGCATTTAGAAGTGAAGTGGTTGATGAACCATCTTGGGTGAATGCCATTGCACCAAGGCTTTTGAGCTCCCTCATTTTCAGCCTCATCTTATGTCCATCTTCTCCTTCCATTAATCTTCTAACACACTTATCGATTTCCTCTCTTCCCACCACTCCATTTCCATCCGTTTTCGCCCGGTAACCAACACCTAAACCATCCGTTATTAACACCGCGTTCATTCTTTGCTCCGCGAAAAGCGGCCACGCAATCATTGGCACGCCATTAACCACACTTTCTAGTATCGAGTTCCACCCGCAGTGAGTCAAGAATCCACCAGTCGACTCATGACTCAGAATCTCAACCTGTGGGGCCCAAGATGACACCACCAGACCTCTACCCTTGACCCGATCCAAGAACCCGTCCGGCAAAAACTTAAACGGGTCATCTTTGGTTTCTGCATTGAAATAACTTGCATTTGCTTTAACATCTGGGCTTTTTATGACCCAAAGAAATCTTTGCCCGCTTTGCTCTAACCCAAATGCAAGCTCATCGAGTTGCGTTTGGGACAGAGTCCCACCACTTCCAAACGATACGAACAAAACCGACCGGACCGGATGCTTATCCAACCACTTCAAGCATGGATCAAACCCATCATCATCTTCGCCTGTATTTGGTTTCTTCGAACCGGACCTTATCAACGGTCCAACCGAGTAAATATCCGGTTTACACCACTCACCTTCTTCCAAGGCCTTAAAGGCACCCGGTTCTAGCTCGATAAAGCTATTAACCAATATACCCTTTGGCAAGTTATACATTTTGCATAGCTGAAGCACATTCATATATGCTGCATCTTTCTTATCTTGAAGCGCGTCAGCCATATCCGATCCATGAACCGGAACACATCCGGGTAATTTTACCGGTTCAGGTAAATCCCTATACTCACAAGCAAACATCTTGTCGAAAATGGGTATGTGGAAGACACTAACCAATGACATTGCTGAAACCGTACAGAAAAGGTAGGCTGGAATATCAAACTCTTTAGCAATTTCGAAACTAGGAGGACCGAAAATGTCAACAACCAAAGCCGATGGTCTTTCCCGAGTCGACTTGCTAGTTAACTCGGACAGAGTTTGACGTAGAGCTGGTAACGACCGATTGAGAGTAAGTGAGATACGAGTTTCTAAGGCAGCATCATGTGGAAGGTCGTTTAGATCCACAGGAGGAAGAAAAATGGAAGCCACGTTTTCCGGCATGGCGTTTAGGATGTCGTTTTGGGGTTTTATGGGAGAACCGGTGGCCGTAGGGATGATGAAGGTGATGAAGAGGCGTCTGTGGAGGAGAAGAACACGACGAGCTAACTCAGTGAGTGGAATGAGGTGACCCATCCCTGGACTCGGGAAAATGGCAATGTGATGATGAGCTTCTTTCATTACTGTGCTGCTTCTTTAATTTTGCTGTCCACACACACATGTAAATAGACACGGCCTTCTCATTGATTTCGAAATGTTTTGTGTTTGTGATTATAACATAATTCTTTAAAAATATTTTAAATGTAATTTGGCATTTGGAGACTTAATTTAATAATTAAAGTGGAAGTCGTAAATAACAAAAAAAACTTATTGATGAGAAATTAAAATAAATAATACGAGTCAAATTGAATTTGACATGAATTCCATTTTAACGCACCGATTCATAACATATACACGTCAAATACAGAAATTTTTTTGGTCTGAATTTAAATATTTATTATGATCATGAGCCCCTACGAAATTGGGGGCACTGTGCGGTCGAGCTTTCCGCACACCCTAAAAGACGCCCGGTGTACTTCCTTTGTTAAGAAAATGAAAAATTAATAAACGGAATATAGTAGTCTATTAATACATAAAATATAAATATGTAACGAATTCAACATTCCATTTTTTAATATGCAATTAAGTAACGAATTATATGTTACAAAGTTTAGAAGTCATCAATGTCAAATATGGGAGTTTTTGGTTTTAATTAACTTAAGTTAAATAAATATATTCTTGAACAATCAATTTTGTGTTTTTTTTTGTAAATATAAAAGCATTTTCTCATACAAACTACGAATTAGACAAACATACTTCTGCAATATGTTGGATATTGATAAAAATTATATTAGATTTTAAATGGTAACATACTTCTACTAGCTAGAAAATGTGACACTTTACATATAATGACAAATCTCTAATATGGACACATGCTAGAAGATGCATGCATTATACTGAGTCACGTCTGTAAGTCAAATGCATATTTGGACAAGCATGTGTGTGTGGGTGGGGGCAGAGTTCTGCTCAATTCCATGAAATGTGAGAACCACTCTAAAATTTATGCATTTAATGTATAAAATTATGCATTTGATGCTAAAATTAATACATTTGATAAAAAAACATTTAAGCATCTCATGATAAATTTATCCATTTAATGTACGAGTTTATGCATTTGATAACATTTGTGCAATTAATGTTCAATTTTGTGCATTTAGTGTAAAATTTGATAAATTTAAATTTTAAAGGTAATTTTAATGTTAAATTATTATATTTATTAATATTGAAAACCAAATATGGTTTTAAGTTATAAATATAATTTTTAAATTTGTGCATTTGATGTATAAATTTGTGCATTTTGAAGGGTTCTCACGTTCTTACGGAATTTAGAGGTTCTTATGTGATCCCAACCCTCTATATCATATATACCCAAGGCAAAAAAAGAATTTCATATATATCCTTCTAAAACTTCATAATATCATATTTACCAAATTTAAAACTTTAATATCATATATATTCTTTAAAACTTTTTAATATATCAAATATATCCAAATTATTTATTTATTCTTTTTTATTATTTTAAAACTCATAATAAATATCCAGTAGTAAAGAAATAACCAATCTACCCATTTTATTTCTTAAACTTTATGATATCGTATTTACCCAGTTGAAAACATTAATATCATATATTCCCTTTTAAACTTTTAAATATATCAAATATATCCAAATTATTTCTTTATGATCTTTTATTACTTTAAAACTAAAAATAAACATTCTTTTATATTTTTCCTATATACTAATCTTTATAATATTATATTTAGCCATATACAAATATCAAATTTCTTAAATATGTTCAGAAACCTTCCGCCTGTTGTTGTTGTCCTGGATTCTTTCGTCCTCGTCCTTGCTATTACTGTTTTTGGCTAAGTCCCCATGAAAACCCTCCGTCCACGTAAAATGACTACCCAAATTAATTATAACCAATCAGTTAATTAATTGATTTACTACTTATTGATCCAAGTATAATATGGTGCGGTAGAATCGATATAATAGAATGTCTACAAGCTTTTTTTTAATCATAAAATGATTCAGAATATTAAATAATTCTCAATAAAAAATTGAGAATTAAAAATATGAAAAATAAATTATTATTTTTATATATTTTCCTTTATTTTCTATGTTTTTCTAAGGGTTTATTATGAAAAAAACAAAAATGTTTCCACATTTTTTGCGTTTCGTCTTTCCATGTTATTTTTTTCCATAAAAAACCTCAAGTTATTCTTTTCTTATTGATTTAGTGAAATTTGGACATTAGAACCCGGTTTTTCAAGTTTTTAAAACCCGATTCACAAATTATGACCGAGGTCTAATGTCCAAAATTTCACTAAACCAATAAGAAAAGAATAACTTGAGGTTTTTTATGAAAAAAAAACATGGAGGGACGAAAACGCAAAAAACGTGAAAACATGTTGTTTTTTTTCATAATAAACCTTTTTTTAAGGTACATAACTCCACGAATTGAATCATTTGGAGAATCTACATACCAAACTGGCCACCCCATGTAAGTCTTTTATTTTATATGTTAATCACATGCATGTAAATATCGATTAAAAAAGCTTGTCGATCATCTGCTAGTCTAAAATAGTAGAAATTAAGAGGGTGTTTGGATTTGCGTTTGTAAATGTGCTGTAGCGTTTTGGAAACTAATAATCAGATAATAGCTGTAACAAAAAGTGCTGCATGAAATGTAGTGTTTGGTTTAACTTCTGCTGTTTGCTATCATAATTATCAAATAATCAGTTTTTAAAGTGTTTGGATTTGCGTTTTTACTTGTAAAATGACCAAATAATCACTTATGAAACAAATAAGCTACAATTTTTAACTTATGAAAAAGTATGGTAAGATTAACGCTAAACGCAAATAATCACTTATTAACGTATGCAATCCAAACACTTTAAACTAATTATTTGCGTTATTGTAACGTAATAAGCTGATAATCTGATTCATAACGCAAAACCAAACACCCTCTAAGTAGCGTACCCTAGGCTGCATGTCGAGTTGGTTGGCAGGGTTGTTGATGTCGTTTATGGATATAACCACTTCTTGTTGGCCGTCGTTGTAAGACCAGTATATAGGAAAAATATAAAAGAAAGTTTATTATGAGTTTTAAAGTAATAAAGATTATAAAGAAATAATTTGGATGTATTTAAAAGTTTAAAAGGGTATATATTATATTAAAGTTTTCAACCGGGTAAATATGATATTATAAAATCATTTCTTTATTATTGAATATTTATTATGAAGTTTTTAAAGTAATAAAAAAGAATAAATAAATAATTTGGATATATTTGATATATTTAAAAGTTTTTAAGGGTATATATGATATTAAAGTTTTAAATTGGGTAAATATGATATTACAAAGTTTTAGAAAGATATATATAAAAAAATTTTTTTGACTTGGGTAAATATGATATTATGCAGTTTTAGAGGGACATATATGAAATTCTCATTTTTTTTAAATAGGTTTGGCCAAGCTAGTCTTAAAAAATACAATATGTTATTTTTTAAAATGTTTTGCTCAATTATTGGGTGGGCTGCAATATTAAAAAAATACACGTGTTGACCTAATATATAACGTATTGAACTGAAAAAATGTTGCCATTTCATGGATCGATGCCTTGGGCGGGGTAGCCCACGTGCCCCCCCCCTCCCTCGGGGCATGATAAGTACGTATAAAGGTGAGTTTGGCTGCTGGTAATGAAAGCAAGCTAATTGGCAGATGAACATTAGTTATCTACTAATATTTAGGGCATCCTTCGATAGGAAACCAACTGTTAGTTACATGCCTATGTCTTGAATATCACAAGACAAATTCTCTCCTTTTTACGTCAACAAACCCAAACCTCAAATCTTCAATTCCGACAATCACTACAACCTCATTAACTTACGGAAGGTGATTTGTACACAACACATTTTTTCCATACACAACAATTCCATTTAAATAGACTATTTTACTATTAACATCACTTTTATCAATTTTACATTTTACCTTTTTATAATAAGAGTAAAATAATCTATTTATATGAAATTGTTGAGTATATAAAAAAAAAAAAAAAAAAGTTGTGTGCAAATCATCTTACTTGACTAAGAGAATGCATGGCGTGTCTATTTGTGTGTTTTTTCTGACTGATTTGACTAGAGTCCGTCCTTCCATTCAAGGGACCATGGAATTAATGCATAAATTATCCGTGGTGTGCATACTTTGGGGACCATGCTGCTTAATTATTTGTCACACATATAGGTGATGGGACTATGGGAGTAATTACAATTATTAAATCTTTATCTTTCTTTTTACGTTAGCGTTAAATCAGTTTTGTCTCTTTAAATACTCTATTTCTCTATCTTAAAAATACACATATTTTTCAATGTAGAGAGAGAGAGAGAGAGGGAGGGAGACAGGGACAGGATGAGGAAGCCAAGCGGGGTGAGAGAGAGCAAGGCCGGTAGGGAGCGGGGTGATGTTCCTGCCAGCACCGATCCGCCGTGACACCCCAGATTCAATTCGGGATGGATACTTGATTGCATTCAAAATCGTAAAGATCTCAATCTTTGTTGTTGATTAAAATACACGATGTTGTCAAGATCTTTCGTAAGGTATAAACCATTAATTTTAACTAGGGTTAAAACTTCATAAATGCAATATTATAGTTTTTGAAATTACTCAAATAATTAAATAAATTACTTTTTTTATAAATTAAAAAGTGTAGCTTATTTGTTAAATAAACGTGATCATCTGGTCATTTTACAAGTAAAAACGCAAATCTAAACACTTTAAAAACTTATTATTAGATAACACTATGATAACAAACAGCAGAATCTAAACCAATCACTACATTTCTGGCCGTATTTTTTGTTACAACTATTGTCTGATTATTATTTTCGAAAATGCTACAACACTTTTTCAAACGTAAATCCAAACACACTCTTATGGATATTGATAAGTTTGTTAGTGTCAAACTAGTATTGGGTAAATGTCCAAATGATATTACAACGTATTATTATCAAAACTCCAAAATAACATGTTTGAATAAAAAGCGTTAACGACAGGGTGTACGTGGTGATAAAGTTTTTTATGTACGATTTAGAAAATAATGATCCATAACGCTTAAATTTTAAGAAGTGTAAATAACTATGCATTATATATAAATTATTTATGCAAGAGGTATCATTTAATTTAATCAGTAATTTCCATTAATCTATAAGTCTAATGGGTCAATACTCCAAAACCATAAGCCCATAATTGTTGTGTCTTTACTACATTTATATATAAAATTAATCACTAAAATATATCATCAGCAAACTTTTTGTGTGTTTATAATCAAATAATATAATACTTATTTGATTGGAGTAAACCTTATATTAATAATTATAGTTATAAGTTTATAACTTATAAATTATAAATGTATGTATTATAATTATAATGTATAATTTATAAAATAATTTAAAAAGGTCAATTTTATTTAAAATAAGAGCCCAAATGACAGATGTATCGCAATGGTAAAACCCGAATTGAAAGCCCAAAATAAAGAAAATATAAAAAAAAAGATAGGAATTTTTATAACCGGTTTTTGAAATCCGGTTTTTTTATATCCGAAATCGGTTATATAGGTTACCTTTTATTGGACAAAACCGGTTATGATCCAAATCAATTATTAAAAAACCATTTTTTTACAAAAACAAAAAGAAAAAAAAACCGGATCAGATTTTTTATTATGATCCAGTTTTTGTGCATCTCTAGTACGTACCCAGGCCATATCATATGGCCAAAAGCCCAAAAGCCTCGGCCCGATTCAAGTCCCACATGCTATTCAAACACTCTCGCAAATCAATTCAAATATGACTTCAGTTCAATTGTCTGTCATCCCCATAGTTTCAACAATTCAACTTTCAACTTGTTATGTTTTTTTTTAAACATTATTCAAACCTTTACTAACTTCAATATCATTTATGGAATTTGTTTAACTTAAATCCTAATCTGGTTCTTATATAGTTATATCATCAGTAAAATCTCTAGGTACTGTCCGCTCAATTAACACAGATTTTCATGGCCAAATCTTACCAGAAAATATGAGGCTCACAAGCAAGAGATCTGTTAGCCTATTACAACTTTACAAAATGAAGATTCTTCTTACAACGAAGACGACAAACACTTATTAGAAAATTGTAGAAATATAGTGCTCGATACCAATTATAAAAAAATATAAGAAACTATTTCTGAAATTAAATTACAATACAGAAATGGACTTTACAAAATTGAAATTACTTGACAAATAGTAATTTGTCAAGAAATACGAGACCGAGGCTCGTGTTTTACAAAATTCCCTTAAAACAGATGCAAGTTTGATTGAAATAAAATAATTGAATATATGTTTGAAATTAAACATAATAATAATATTTATATTATTATTATTATTATTATTATTATTATTATTATTATTATTATTATTATTATTATGAAACGACTTATTCATATGTGTCTATATATACATATACATACATATATAAAAGGTTATTTTCGATTAAAGTTTTATAATAACTAATAAAAAGAAAAGGAAGTAAATAAATCATTGTCATATATTATTTCATTTAAATACGTGAATTAACAATAAAAATAATAATAAAAGACAATATATTAAAACATTATTTACTTTAGTAAAATTGTAATAATAAGAAAAAAAGTTCATATTAATTAAAGGGAAAATTACCGAGAAATGTAATATAAGATCCAAAATTTTCCAATAAAGGTAATGTAAAATTTTTTTTGCCAAGATAGGATTACAAAACTTAATTTGTAATATAAAGGGGTATGAGTTACCGATTGAAAGGGTAACCGGTAAATCAAGGTTTAGAGGTCTAAAACAATCTGTTTACAAAACATATTACTTTTCACGATTAAGAAACCATTTGGAACCCTAATATCACGCACCCATTTGGAACCCTAATCTCTCGATTTAGAGTCAATGTAGAATTGAAGAAGACGACCGAAAGTGTTCGATCACTTCACAAAGGGTAAGTGCTTCCTTAATGGCTAGTTGTTCGACCACTTCGCAACTTTCTGTCAATGTTCATTTCTCAGGGTTGTTTGACGTAGAGTCGATGAAATACGATGATGGTTTATTGTTCATCATTGATGATTTAAAATATGAAAATTTTAAAGAGTTTCAGTGTGCAGTTGAAGAAATTACTGATATGGTTGCTTCGTGTTTTTATTATTGCTTACCTGGGAAAGAGCTTCGAACTGGTATCAGGGTGTTGAATTCTGATAGAGACTATAAAAAGATGATTAAATGTGGGTTGAAAAGTCAGAGTAGTGTTGATGTTTATATCGATCATGATGAAACAGATTTTAGTTTCTTACTTGATGGCATACCATGTCCACATGCTGTTGCAGCTCAATACCATCTTCACAAAGACGCTGATCTTTTAGTTAGTGATAACTTCAAAAAAGCCAAATTTCTTGCATCATACATGTACTCCTTAAAGCCTCTTGGTGGTGAGGTCTTTTGGCCCAAAACAAATAAACCACCCCCCTTGCCACCAGTTGAAAAAAGGATGCCTGGTAGACCATGTGTTAAGAGAAAAAGGGCAAGTAATGAGGGAAGTAGATGTTCCTGTTTCAACAATGCATGATACTGAAGGTAAACTCATCATATAAGATGCTTCTTATTTTGTTATAATGCTGAAAATGGAATGTATTAATTTATCATGTAGGTCCTTTTGAAGTTCCTGTTGTTGAAGTCCCCCCTGTACAAGAAGATCCTGTTTCAACAATGCCTGATATTCAAGAAAATCTTGCTGGTTGAAGTCCCCCCTGTTCAAGTCCCCCTTGTTGAAGTATCTTATGAAGTCCCCCCTGTTGAAGTATCTTATGAAGTCCCCCCTGTTGAAGTCCCCCCTGTTGAAGTATCTTATGAAGTCCCCCCTGTTGAAGTCCCTAATGTTCATCAAGAAGGCATCTTTATCAATGAGGTTGAAAACATCATACAACCAAGCAACAACACAAGGTTCAAACCACCGCGAAAGAAGTCACAAAGGATTGTCAAGCTTAAAATTTCAAGGAACATTGTAACAAAAGATGGAAAGGGGATGTCAGCTGATGCACCACACGAAATAGATTAGGAGTCTAACATCATCTTTTGCTGGAAGCCTTTTGGTAGCAACTGACTACACATACTTCCATTTTGAACAATTACCTATAGTATGGAAGCCTTTTGGTAGAAATCACAGACATGAACTTCCATTATGTAGAGGTAAGTTTGTTTGATAACAATCATATATATATATATATATGTGTGAAAATCAGGCATTAGCCTTACATTACATGAAAATTGGGCATTAGCCTCCATTACACTATCTGATTGCATCCCTACCATACTACTACACTACACTGGTCAGATTGGGTTCAACCCTTACATGGAAACATACAAAAGCAACAACATTACAATAGTGAACTGTAAAAGCTTCACTTTTCTCTTCAATTTCTTCACCTCTGGTTCCAATTTTTTGCAACAGACTTCAAATTTGACCTTATCACCTTGCAGTTCCAAAATTGTACTTGCATACCATGAGTTTCTCAGCTCTGGGTCAACCCACTTGAAGAAATTACGTCGATGATTTGATTTGTAATTTGCACATCCAATAAAACGACGACCTGGGTTCCTTTCTGTCCAAGATGTCCACATCCTTACCACATCACCACACTCGCATCTTGTAGGACCATGAGGCGCTGCTTCAAACAGGTATTCGTTATTCATTGTTTTGCTGCTTCAAAGGACGGCGATGGCTTCGTTCTTGAGGAGCTGCTTCATTCTCTTGCTGCTTCAAACACGTTTATATATATATATATATATATATATATATATATATATATATATATATATATATATATATATATATATATATATATATATATAACCCTAGAAACCGGCTGTAACCTGATGAAACATCATTTACCAGTCATCATACCCCTTTATATTACAAATTAAGTTTTGTAATCCTATCTTGGCAAAAAAAAATTTACATTACCTTTATTGGAAAATTTTGGATCTTATATTACCTTTCTCGGTAATTTTCCCTTAATTAAATAATGACAGAATAAAAATTATTTAAAAATAATATAAAAAAAGTAATTGGTTAGAGATTAAAACTGAAACTAAATTAAAATGAAATGATCATTTTTCAAATAATGATTGGTCAAAAGACCAAAAGCATAACAAAAGACAACTATAGATACTGAATTTGTAATATTGATGCGAAAAGGATGGTAACCATAATTTGTATATAATCATAGAGATGAAAATTGTAATTTATCTTTAGGACCATTTACAGCTAGATAATATTTTTGTGAAAATTATCGGTATATAAATTCAAAAGATTAATTAGTGATAAAAATTTATACGAAATAATTTATAAAGAATAATAACCTAAACATAAAAAACTAATCTGGTCTATAATAAATGAGTAACTATATTGTCATTGTCATCTCCTTATTTAATATGACAAATATCAACGTCTCATTTTGCCACATATCATGTAAGTAAATCTAATTTAAAATCAAAACTAATTTACTCATTTATTAGTCTTTATTGATTAGTTTTTATTTATATTATGATCTATAACAATCTATCTATATTTTAATTTGTTCAAAGCTTATAATTATGTGAAATATTTTTTTTTCACTTTTTAAATATTTATATTTAAACTCATGTATTACATGGGTAAAAACTATCTATATAATAAAGGAGAATACAAACTGACACATAGCGTGACCACATTCCATCTAAATAGATAATTACACATTATTATTTTTAATATAAAATAAAATAAAAGATAAATATAATTCATTATTTCTAATATCTACAAAGATTAATATATATATAAAAGATAAATACAATATATTAGTTTTTATATCTTTAAATATTAATAAATAGATAAGATTTAAATCTACATCCAAATTCTATCTTATATATGCTTATTTATATATCTAATTAATACAATATATTATTTTATTATAAACTTATTAATATATATTAAAAATACAAATCATATAAACAATGTTAAATATTTAAAAAGTAAACATAATATATAAATTTAGAAAGAAAAAATTAAAAATAATGCTACTGTTTATGAATATTCAAAAAGATAGATTAATAATATATGACAAATAATTGTACTTTTATTTTTATTTGTTTATAAGAATTAACATTGTATAATTTAATTTTAAGTTTACATACATTTTGTCTAATTAATTATTTATTAAAAATCATTTACATAATACATGAGTTTATAAACCGGTAATATATATGAGCGAGAAAAGTGAAAATTAAAGTTAATTTTGTAACACTTAATTTTGTGAATTGCTAGCTGATTACGAGTTATTTACCAAACCATAATAGTTTGATATTTTATTTCCCAAAACATAGTGCTTTTATATTTATTTACTTAAAGATGGTATTTTATATTTAAAAAATCATTGTTACCATTTTTCTCTTTCCAACGTTGTTGTTGTTATTATTATTATTATTATTATTATTATTATTATTATTATTATTATTATTAGTATTATTTTCCAAATTTCATATATTAAGAAAAAGTAATTTATAATTTCATTTGGTTAACTTTTCAAAAATGTTAATTTTATTTGTTTCATTTCATGTAGTATTTATAGTTATAAATCCTAACTAACAATCAAACAAAATCTATCTATACTATTAAAAGAGTAACTAAATGCCACATGACATACTCTCATTTAATTTGCCACATGTCGTTCTCTCCTTTTGCCATGTCATTTACTGATTTTATTTTTAAATTTTAAAGCAAATCAAATCTATGTAAATCTAATATGGATTAATTTAATAACTAACTAACTAAAATTAAGTAAATTTTGTTATTCATATAATTATTATATAATGCATATATACATATAAATATCAGTTTCTAAAATTAACCCATGTAATACATGGGTAATAACCTAGTAAATACTAAATTCTTAAAAATCCTAATTGAACAAAACATTAATCTTAATGGGTTTAAATGTATCCAAAATAATGTTCTCAATCAAACGTTAAACATTAGGGGATTTAAATAATGGTCTCGATAAAAATCTTCTTAATGATAATCTTTCGTAAAACTTTACATTTTTTAGAAACATTTATAGATAGAATAATCAAGATAAGGATTTTTTTTTTCACAAATCAAGTTAAGTAAAATATATAAATTGAATGTTTTAAATACACACATAGTCCAGGAACAAAATATACATAAATTTGATATATTTGATTTAATAATAAACTAAACCGAAAACGAGACTTATCTATGTGTATAGTTTGTATATATGTACATGAGTAAAAAAAATTAAAATTATATAAACTTGTATATATGTACATGAGTAAAAAAAATAAAAATTATATAAATATTTACATGAAATGAAACATATTTTAAAAGAATAAAATTAACATTCTTAAAAGGTTAACCAAATAAAATTATTTTAGGGACCGTTTATGTAATTTGCTCTTTCTATATTATAAAATTTAGAAAAACAGAATAAAGATGGAGAGAGAAAACAAATATTAATATCTTTTTAAAGAAATTACCATCTTTTGGTAAATAAATATAGAAGTATTATGTTTTGGAAAATAAAATATCAAACAACTATGGTTTGGCAAAAAAACTAAGCTGATTACATATCACTTTTCGTTTATTTTTTAGGAGAATGTTTTTCATTTATCTGAGTTTGAAATAACAAACATGCTATCTATGAAAAGAAAATTCAGAAAAAAAGTATTTTACGATTTATGCATAAAAGCATTAGATTAAAAATCCTTGAACTGAGTAGTTTGATTTTTCAAGTAAGTGGAATATTCTTCATAGACTTGTATAATTTGGATTTGTCAAATATAGTGATTTTTTATTTCGATCATCAAACTACTATAAATATCTTTAAATTAAAACAAATTAGATTCTTTAAATTTATTTTTAAACTTTTTTATAGAAAATTACATAAAAATCATTTTTAGTTATAGGATTAACGTTAAATTATTTATTTCTAAAGAAAAACGTGACTCGCACTACAAAAAAAAGTCAATTGTACACGTTATTTTTACACGCTTTTAGCAAGTGCGTAAAAAAGTTTTATGTTTATTCGCACTTATAAGAATGTAAAAATTAGTTACAATTACAAGTGTGGAGTTTTTATACTCAAATATGTGTTTTAAAAAAAGTTTGCAGATATAAATGTGGACAAACTAATAATTTGTCCACGCTTAAAAGTATGAAATTTAATTTGTCACATTTAATTTGTCCGCATAAGAGGAAGTATGACAAAATTGAGTGTGATAAATTTATCTCTACACTTCCAAGTGTGAAAAAATTAAAATATGTCCACACATATACATGTGAACTTTTTTCTTCATGATTTTAAATGTGGTAATTAGGATGATTTAGTATATATTTTCACGCTTATTACTGCAATAATTTTAAACACATTTATAAGTGTAGAAAATTTACTAAATTTTACACACTTTTAAAGAACGTGTAAAAATGATGTGAACAAATGACATATGTGTTGTAGTGTCGTTAACTTTATATATGAAAAAGGTAATTTATATAAATATATATATATATATATATATGTATGTATATATATATATATATATATATATATATATATATATATATATATATATATATAGAGAGAGAGAGAGAGAGAGAGAGAGAGAGGTTCAATGGAAAACCACCATGCACCTGAAAACTTGTGAAAACCGCACTGCACCACCACAAATGCATCAAATTCCCCGCGTGATGCATCAAAATCCCGCGTGATGCACCAAATTTCCCCCGTGATGCATCAAAATCTCGCGTGATGCATCACCTTATTTACGATCATGCCACCGTGTTTTTCATGAAATGCACCCAATCGGACGGTATACGTAGGTTTCCATAGTTTTCAGGTGCATAGTGGTTTTCCATTGAACCCACCCCAATATATATATATATATATATATATATATATATATATATGGTCGAGATACATGGAAAACTATATTAGACTGGAGTACTGGAAAACCATATCAAATGTACATGTTCATTATGATAAAATGTTAAGTTCATGTAAAATTATAATATACATATGTTAAAAATTGCATTATGATTAACTAATTTATATCATTTACATGTTCATTAAGACAAAATGTTTAATTTCAAGCAAAAATGCGTCATATACACATGCATGTTCATGCATATTTGAACATGTGCATATTGTTATTTTGCATTAAATTGAACATTTTATCTTAATGAATATGTAAATGATGTGAACTAGTCAATAATAATGCACATTTGAACATATGTATATTGTAGGTGTGTATTAAATTTAACATTTTACCGTAATGAACATGTACATTTAATATGGTTTTCCAGTACTCCAGTCAAAGATGGTACTCCATAGATCTTGAACATATATATATATATATATATATATATATATATATATATATATATATATATATATATATATATATATATATATATATATATATATATATATATATATATATATATATATATGGAGGTTCCATTGAGAACTTTTGTGCATAAGGCACAAGAGAACCTCCACTGGCCTTTGGATGAAAAGAATGTGTGGGTTAGATCAAATGACAAAAGGGTAATTAAATAGAAAGTTTTATGCATCAAGTGCACATAATGAAATTCGCAGAGGGGTAAAACAGGAATTATGCAATCCTTATTTAATTATTACACTTCCAAAATTAACAACAATAATACAAATTCAAAATACATCAAAATACATGCATATCGTTCATCTCTTCATGCATATCGTTCATCTCTTCCAAAATCAAAATACATCAAAATACAAACATGAATCGTTCATACAAACATAAATAATGCATATCGTTCATCTCTTCCAAAATCAAGAGGGTGCTAAGAGAGATGAGAGAGAGATAGAGAGAAAGAGGGAGTGGTTTTAGGAAAGAAGTTAATGGTGATTTTCATACCAAATTTAACTATTAATTATCTTAAAAACATTTAAATTCAAAAATAATTTCTATACATTTAATATCCTCTAAATGCCCTTTGTGGACCCTTGGTAGATAGTCCGATGCACAAAAGTTCTCAATGGTGCCTCGATACACAAAAGTTCTCAGTAGAACCCCAATCTATATATATATATATATATATATATATATATATATATATATATATATATATATATATATATATATATATATATATATATATATATATATAGGATTGGTTTCACATGAGAACCCCTCATTACTGTGAGAACGTGAGAACCACTCTAAAATTTGTGCATCCACTGTATAAAATTGTGCGTATGATACTAAAATTAAATGTTTTCGATACATTTATGCATTTCATGTAAAAATTTACGCATCTCATGCTATAATTTATCCATTTTATGTACGAATTGTGCATTTAAAAAAATTTGTGCATTTGATGTTCAAATTTGTGCATTTAGTTTATAATTTAATGAATATAATTTTAGAATGTAATTTAGTGTTAGATTATGATATTTATTAATATTTAAGACTAATAATGGTTTAAATAAAACTTTTAATTTTTAAATTTGTGCATTTGATGTACAAATTTGTGCATTTTGAAGTGTTCTCACGTTCTCACGATAGTGAGGGTTCTTACCGAAACCCAACCCTATATATATATATATATATATATATATATATATATATATATATATATATATATATATATATATATATATATATATATATATATATATATATATATATATATATATATATATATATATATATATATGGATGGGTTCAATGAAAAACCAGCATGCATCGAAAAACTCCGGAAACCTATCAGAACCATCGATTTTGGTGCAACGTGACATAAAGGAGCGGTGGCAAGATGCATCTATATTTAGGTGGGGAAGGGTATTTTGGTAAACAACAATTTCATCAAATTTTGGAAACTACTCTTGCACATCATTAATTGGGAATCGAATCTCTCTCCTACCTCATTTTTTTTGATTTTGTTCCCAAATTTAACAAAAAACTCATGCATTGGAATTGAAACATTAATTTAACGAAATATTAATTTTTTAATGCAACGGAATATTAATATTACAAAACATTAATTTTTTTGATTTTGTTCCCAAGTTTCAGCATGCATAGAAACTCATTAATTTAACAAAAAAACCATGCATTCAGAACATTAAAAATCAATATAACATATGCATCAATGTGACTGTAAATGAAATCATGTGTTCATACGAAAGTGACATAAAATGCTTGAATCATCCACCATTGTTGTTGAATGATGCATATGTTTTCGTCAAGAATGCTTGAATCATCCACCATCGATGTTCTTTACGCGAAATCGGATTATATGTATGCTTCGTCATGCATGCAACTTTGTTCACTTGAGTCAACTCGGTTCACCGAAATATGGATTGTAGCTCCGTCCATGACATTATCTTGTTGGTCAATTTGATATTTTGGAATGGTTTTGAAATTCAAAACCATGAAATCAGGTAGGTTGAGAGATTTTAGGTGATACCAAATTTAAATAAAAGCAGTATTTTAATTATATTAGATAAAATATTATTTGCAATTCCACAAATACCCTTAATGAGCCTTTCTGATGCATTAACGGATCCGAGTGGTGCAGTGAGGTTTTCCATATATATATATATATATATATATATATATATATATATATATATATATATATATATATATATATATATATATATATATATATATATATATATATTTG